>CAXAMN010014446.1:2040642-2165361 GCA_963970005.1 Durusdinium trenchii
GCCATTGCTAGTAGGTTGGAGGCCATTGCTAGTAGGTTGGAGGCCATCGCTAGTAGGTTGGAGGCCATTGCTAGTAGGTTGGAGGCCATTGCTAGTAGGTTGGAGGCCATTGCTTTGGAGGCCATTGCTAGTCGGTTGGAGGCCATTGCTACGTAGTAGGTTGGAGGCCATTGCTAGTAGGTTGGAGGCCATTGCTAGTAGGTTGGAGGCCATTGCTAGTCGGTTGGAGGCCATTGCTAGTAGGTTGGAGGCCATTGCTAGTAGGTTGGAGGCCATTGCTTCTAGGTTCCCCTTCAAAAAAGGCAGCTGGAGCCTGGAGCCACCGTCAGTTTCCGATACTACGCACCTCAGTGCACTCGCCAGGCAGAGCTTTGCAACCACCGGAGAGGACCGCTGCTTGGTGTTCATCTCATTGATCCAAAAGGACCTGCCTCATCATATCGGACAGCCCAAACATGATGAACAGTATATATATATATATGTCTTGATTCTTGATTGTAAAAACGGCTGATTGTTCTATCTATCCTCTCATTGGAAAGGATGTGTATACTAGTATACTTCTTGTCTCTCTTTCCAGATGCCTGCCAGGTCGAGGGGACACTGGATTCCATGCCTACCATGCATGGATTCCATGACCAAGCGTGACCCATTATGACCCCATTGTGACCATGTTGATATATTACAGTTGATCATTTGAATCATTTTGTCCAATCTGGCTTCACAAGTCACGTCAACAATTTCTTCAGGATTCCGCGGTGATACTGTACGACCTGGCACAAGAACAGGTGGGATATGACCTTTTTTTACCTTCAAGTAGCCTTCGGTCTAGCCGGTAGCCTTAGGTGGGATATGCATGGATATGCTGGGAATGGAAATTGCAGGGATGATTTGCGATATCTCAAGCTGGCTGCGTTTCTAAGCCAGCTTGGTGGCGTAAAGAAAGCGTTTCTGGGAGATGGCTTGCGAAGAGCTTTGCTTGCCAAGTGTTTATCAGAACGACTCAATTCCTCCCTCCACATTGCACAATTTGGCCAGCCCAAGCAAAGATGCACACTTTTTGCATGTCTTGCATGTGCTTTCTTGAAGAACAGCCCATCAATGAGTTGCGGTAGAATCAGCGAGGTAATCGTATACGAGCATCAAATGTCGTTTAGTCGGCAGATAACCATGCTACTCGCCAATGATCATTCCTTCCCTAGGGATCCAGTCGTACCTTCTCAGGTTCAGCACCTGGACCCTCCTGGCACCCACCCCAGTCCCACCGAACCTGAGAAGGTACGACGGGATCCCTAGGGCTTATGCACCTGGTCACGTAAGCTGTTGTGTGGCCTTTGCTCGGTCTTCCCGCACCTCCGGCAAGGTGCGCGAACGCTTCCTGCCCCCACCGCGAACCTGCGGGAACGGGGCGGGGAAGCCCGCTTTCTGAGAGCTAAGCAATCATTCAGTCAGGTGCTGCAGTTCGACAATTTGTCACAGAAATGCATTCAGGTTCTTCTTCCTTCTATCAACAGAGTTCGGTACAAAAAAGGTTTGTTTGAACATTTGAACTCATTTACGAAGCAACACTCGTGGTCTCGACTTTGAAGACCGTTCGAGCCGGTAGACCAACCATTTCTTCTGATGGATGGTGCTGAGGTGCCCAACACCTGCTTGGGCCTGGGTGGCGATAGGTTGGACCGAGAACGGGCATGTGGACATGTTGACGTCAGGACCCCACTGCACTTAGGTTGACTCCCACTGCAGCTGTTGATGTCAGGACTGCAATACGTGACTGCATTAGGTTCAATTAGTTGCACCTTGCAGAGGTGTCACGCAAGCGATCACGAGCGAATTCAAACGTTAGAGGGAGAGATGGAGGAGGATCCCTTTTTGCCCCAGGCCCCAGGTGAACTGATATGAACTGGGGCCCCAGGGGATTCTTATACTGTATGGCTTTACATATGCTTTACTTATTAAATTAATCCCCTGCAGGAGTCAGTCTGAGGTCAGCAGGGTCCTCAAAACCGGACCCTTCCAGTTCGGAGGGTCTTGGCGGCAGGTGGTGAGGGGCAGAGATGGACATTCAGAACCTTTCAGAAGCTAAGCAGTTTTTCACCTGTACAATAAAGTCACAATAGCTCCGGAGTTCCCTCGTTGTTCACGCTTTCTTTTCTGGCTCCGGAGTCTCTCGTGCGGACCCCCACCCTTGCGACCTGGTGTTTCGGTGCTCGGAGGTGTCGACTTCGAGGTCGCTTCGAAGTCGATCGTCGCCCCGAACGGAAGACAGGATGTTCCTCTACAAACCAGGGGGTTGCCCACTTCCATGATTGGTGTGTCGGGGGGGGTCATCCAACTGGATGGCAGGTTTCCCAACTTGCTCATCACCGGCGGCGCGGATGGCAAGCTGCGCATTTGGGACCAGGTGAGGGACGTTTTCAGACACACATTCCAAAGTGGATCCGGAGTCATGAGTCAATGAGGGAGGCCTGTCCATGGCGGAGGATTGTTTTGCGCCTCCGAAGAATGGCGATGCAACTGCATGGGTGTGTATTTTCATGCATGTCTATATATAGGGGGGCCACGATCGCCCTGGCTGTGATTAGACTGGAGGATTTTCCGAACCTTCCACGCGAAGAAGAGATCAACAGACACAGCAGGATTGGATCCGCCGACATGGAGACCCACTGATTTGGCATTTCCTTCGCCATTGGTAAAAGGAACCCGTGTGGAAACGAAACCGAAAGGTATACAACGGATTTCTTTCATGAACAGTCACAGTTTTGTTTTACTCGAGGTGATGCCCCGGGCCCACTTTCACCACTCATCCAACCATAGTGGTCAGGACAGAATCAAGATTCGGCACCCTCAAAATCCAGACATAGCTGGCCTTTTGTGCATTTTTTGTGCCCTGACGCCCAAACAAGGTGTCGTTTACATTCTTACCGGGACGGCTTCTCCAAGTGTTTGATTTTCTTGACCTGGTTGCGCCAGTCGATCTCACTGAAGCGGATGCACACCATCCAGATCGGCTCCGTACTGCCCACACAGCTGGGGGACCTGAGTGGATACGGTGACCTGGTGAGTGGATGCGGAGACCTGGAAAACCAGGTCCATTGGTTTTGGCATACTAGGGCCATGTGTCAACATTGCATCTGCCGGCTTTGGGTCATGAATCGTGAACACTTGGAACTGGCGCTTTAATCTTTAAAACATCTCGCAAAGGCAGTGGATTTGACGCCCATTGCCCCAATGCGGTGCCTGTATGTCTTGAGCTGACCCCTGACCAAAACTGGTGGGTGAAATCTGAAAGAATGAGAAAAGAACATCTAAACAATCTAAAGAAGTCACCACCATTAGGTACCGTTTTGCAGAATCTGGCCTCTTGGTACGCATTCATCTCACAAACACCCACAAACTGTTGGGACTTGGAGCTGTCATGCGACATGCGACAGACCTCCTTGATGATCCGGTGGTCTCACCACACATGGTTCAGGGCCTTCACCATTGGCTGGCAAGTCATCATCAGCGCGAGGCACGGGGTGCAGAAGTTCAGACCTTGACCAAGGATCTTCCAATGTGCCAGACAGGTTTTGTGGAGGTAGGTGTTGGATGGTGTTGGCCCTCAGAGCTCACTTCCAACAGAAATCAAAACAGCACAAGAAGGACTGAAAGGTCGCTAAGCTTATGTGCACATAGAGACACGCGAAACATCCTTGAAAGGGAGGGATGCGTTCCGCTTCCGAAGCGGCTCAGTGATGCTTGCTGCTTCCTTCTTCTACAAGCATCGTAGACCTTCAAATAAGTTTCATGAAGTTTCATTTCCCAGATGCTCCATGTATGGCATCTAGTGTATGGCATATTTACCTACATCGGGGTGGTTTGAAGGATCCATGTATAGGATTGTATAGGTATATAATAGGTGTAGGTTATATACATGGAGTGTTTGGTCTAGGTTGGTCTTCTTTCAACCTTGGTGACAAACGCGGACGGCCGACCATTGGAGTTCAATTTCAGCGTGGTCGAGGCGGTCCCCAAACCGATCACAGACAAGAATCCCAAACATTTGGCCGAGATCAACCACCCCTTGATCAAAGCAGGCGGGGGGTACATGGGAACCTTAAAGTGCAGTGCACTTGATTCTACAACACTCTGCCCAACCCCCAGGCCTTTCAGGATGTTTTTCTGCGAATGGTCTTCCCCAATGGCTTCTCATCTTCAGCACTGCTTCTTATGCGGTCACCGCCATCTTGGACAGCCCGCTGGCCACTGACAATAGATGTCATGTGAATCGAGGGTTGTTCTTTGGAGGCAAAAAACGGTAGACGCCTGGAATTAGTTTTGGCCCAATCATGTTCATGTAGCTTTTTGTCTAAGTCTTATTGAGAGTGCAAAGACCATCTGTCAGGGCAGACAGCGCTGACGCACTCTGAGTCTCTCTCAACTCGCGTAACTTCCCAATACTGCAGAGGCCCAACTTCTGGACCCCAATCTATGGAAACAGTGTGTGTTGCTTGTTGCTTTTCAACACACCCAATCAGGCACTCGCAAGTCCACTTCGATTCAGAGGGAGAGCAAGTAGATACCCCTCAGCTTTGAAAGCTGCAACATCTGATTGCTTGGCCAAGGCCTGGCAGCTTCCTCAGTCTGTAAAGTAGTGCCAGACTGCTTCCCTCGATATATGGAGTTCTCCTACGTGGGCTAAACTCTCATTTCCAATGGCAAAGTTGCACTTCTGTTTGGCTCCCCTAAAGATAGCGGATGGGACTGACATGGGTTTGGGGAGGTCTCCTCCTCCATTAAACAATACAAAAAAGCAAGAGCCAGGTAAACATAGACTTAAACCAACTGGTTAGGAGGGTCTCCCTATTCTAATAAGCAAGGCCTGTGATCACTACTGGCCGATCTCAGATCTCCTTTCCCTTCCTTCCCAAAACAGAATCTTCTCCAAGAAACATTGGCCTCCGCGGAGCTCCGCGCTTCAGCTTCGGTGACTCCTCCTACAGCGGCATGCGGCCAGTCGGCGCCTGAGAAGTGGTAGAAATCGGTTGAATGTGGGAGTTGTCCAAGAAGTCACACCACCAAAGCACCGGCTTTATCCGGTTCCGATGCATTTTGGTTCCTTCGACTCGTGGGTGGATGTGCTGTATCTGTATCATGATTTTACGCTGCTCACAACTCTACAAAGACAAAGCAAGAGGTAAGATGTTGAGTGCATCCAATGCTTGAGTGAGTCAAGAAAGTGTTGGGTTGTGGGACATGCCTTTTCAGTGTACACTTAGCAAACCACCTCGTCAGAGGTCAGAGGGTCACAGGCCCCAAGATTATTACGCAGGCAGGCCACCACGTCGGAAAATCATGACGCTGGTAGTGCCTGCTGCTATACAAATTCTCGCAGAACAGCGCGTGCAATCCATTTTGTGGCTTGCAGTGCACTCAACACACGAGAGGTTTTGTGAATGTTTTCTTTGGCTCTCATGAAGGACGATAGCTGCAGCGAGAATAGGTGTGGATGTCAAACATTAATGTCAAACATATAAAATAACATGATGTACCGTATAATAAACATGTATAGACTGTTGATTTATTGAAGCATATATTGAACCCCCCAGGCCTGGCCTGGAGGTTTAAGGCCGTTCTGGAGACATGGTATATGTTTCTTCATCAACCGTCTACACTACACTCCCTGAACCCCCAAAAAGATAGAAATGGTGTCCATAGGCCCCGGAAGGAAGAGCATTTGGCACCACCGGTGCCATTCACTTCCCTTCATGGAACACTCGAAGAGTCAGTCCTTTGCTGGTGATGCCGGAACCCCCCGGAAAGGACTGACCTTTGGTCATCCCAACTCCTCCGTCGCCGGACGTCCGACGTCCGGACGTCCGGACGTCCGGTCCGGCCGCGTCCAGGATCGGGGCGGGGTCTATGTCTACGACCTGCGGGGGGGGGGGGGGGGGGAAGACGTGGAGCGCATGGAACGGGCCGGTCGGGGGGCGGTCGAGCCGTGGTTGGGTGCTGGGTGCTGTCGGGTGGGACCCTTTTTGGGGCACGGAGTTATTGGGAGCGTTTGAAATAGTTGTAGAGCTTTGGATCGGAGGGATGGCGTTTAGAAGACCTGTCGGGAGGAGGTCTAAAACCAGTCATGTTGTTCTTTTGGGAGGACGCTGCAAGAGACGGGCCTTGCATGCGAGAGTATTTGTCATGTCAGTCAAAGGTTTTACCTAAGTCTATACGCAACATTATATACTCTAGGTGTAATGCGCATCGCTCACACTAGTTAGAAATGTGCGGCAGTTTGGTAGCCAGCATTGAAGCTTGTTCCATGCACAAACATGTTTGAAGGCATCCTTCGACAAATATGCATGCACATGTGTCAAGCCAGTAATGATGAAAAAAAGAAGCTGCGGAAGCTTCAATCCAATTGAACCCATCCAACCATCTCGTAGCCCGAAAGACCAACCTTTCCACCACTCTTGGGGTCCCACGACTCGTTGTTCTCCACGTCCTTCATGTTAGCTCCCTGCAGTTCCCCTTTCCATCCTCTTCCAATGCTTCCGTGTCAACCCCGTGTTCTAAGAAGGAATGCAGAGGCCTCACCGCTGGAAGACCGCCCCAAGAAACAGCCAAGCTGGTTATAGTAATGCATGGAGGAGCAGAGGTCACCAAACAATTTCAGGATCTATTTCCTTCAGAGGAGAAACACTCCAAGTACTTGTGAGAATCACATCAAATCCCATGAACCCCAGAGAGCTCCACCGGAGAGCTCGTCCACGGCCCTCTCCGGGGCCAGGATGTTGGCCGAGGGCCACAGTCACAAGACCGGGTCTCGCTGTCTCGCACGCGGCGGCCGAAGGTCATCCGGTGTTCAAAGCTCTAAAAGGGGATTGAAGCATATTGAAGCCATTCCAGATAAAGCGTGAGACTGGAAGAGAAAATCGAAACCTACATGGCACATCATTGCACCATGCATCCTCTTTCCATCACCCCAACTGGTTTGTAGACGCATGTATAGAAGTATTCCATAGTTTGGTCAGGTTATGACGAGTTGTTTGGGGAATTCAGAGTGAGAGAGAAGTGCTTGTTGAAAGTCTTTGTTCAGGACTGATCCAGGAGGTCAATTTTATGGTGTCCCCAAATCTTTATGTGAAGTAATCTCTAAGATCACGGAGGTGTTTAGTGGTCTATGACACAACGTTCGGTGCCGCACATCATGTGCAACCCACCACACAACATCACGATGTTTGGAAGAGTTCTTCCAGTTCTTCCCCATTTCAAATGGGCCTTACCCTTCCCATGCCCCGGACCGATGAGAAGTGAACGAACCTCCGACGGGTTCCCGTTCCGGGTCCGGCAGACTGACGGGGTCAAAACCAGGAGACCGACGGAGACCGAAGAGATCAGAGAGGAAGAAGAGAGAATGGACTACCAGGGAGGTCAACGTAGGAAGAAGAGGGCAATCTTGCCAGATCACGTACCAAAAGACTAAGAAAGCATCTATGTTTTCTGGTGGGTGATCTTGCCATGTCTTGCCTTGCCTGACTGATGTCTTCATGCTTGCTTCTTCGAATGACTTCGCATCGCTGCTACTACCTCACCACTGCAATCATCAAATCATCGGCATCACTACCTTCCAACAGGAGTGCTACTCCAGCTCCTAGTTCCCCCCAGCTTGGCTTTGGGCTCGCCAGAAACCTGTGGCAGAGTGAAAAGATGGATTTCATTAGAGCACACTGGAACTCACTCACTCACTCACACCAAGCCACCCAAACCACCCAAACCGCATCAGGCCTTTGTTGACACCAAAAAGCCCGTGGCCGCTTGGTGGCCCTTTGTTTTGACACGTCCCTGGATTCCGCAGGACAGGCGCCCTGGTGGTCAAATATCCGAGTGGCATCAGCCATGCAGATGAGCTCAACGAACCTCGGCAGACCTCGGTCCTTCGGAAGTGCTGCGGAAGACCAAACAAGACCATCCGAGAGAATGGAATTCGAACACGCAGAAAGCCAAACAAGAGTCTTTGGCCCACTAAGGGGATGCTGCATGACGAGAAAGATTGCTGGTCCCCGGCGGTGTCGGTTTCACGGTGGGAACTGCATAGGAACGTCGATGTTTGGGGATTGATTAGAAAGAGTCGATGGTTGAGGGACCCCCATTGGGAACTGCATGCAAGTGTTTTTGACTGTTTTATCAAAGAACCGATTGCCCATCATCATGAATGATATGAAGTGATGTAGGATGCCCTGAATTTCATAGCCATGGGCCATACTTCATTGGCATAGCATGTGTTCACTCCATTGTCATAGCATGTGTTCACTCCACATAGATGCCGTCTCGGCATGATTCCTTCTCAGGCGAAGGAGGCATCGTCCATGCGGTCCTCGATGAAATCCTCCAGATCCAGAGGCCACCAGTGTTAGGAACCAACAGTTGTCCAATTTCCTGTCGCTTCACATATGACATATTTACCTATATTGGGATGGTGAGGTGTCTCTGTGTTGGTATTAATAATATATATATATACGTGTGTGTGTTTTATATATATATATATGTGTTCCATACTTGTTCATGCTTGGGATTGCGTTTTGGCGCTTTTGGATGTGAGCTTTTTGGTGCTTGTGGATACCATCCAGTGTTTGCCGCAACCTGACGAACATCGCGCCGATGTTCCACGTCGTGTTATGTTGTGTATGACACTCGCTGTTGAATGGGAGTTGGACGCTTACTCTTACTCTTATATACTCCTTTCCTTCGGGGTCACCCGTCACCTCGCGAGAATTCAACTTCAAGGTTCCTGCAACAAACAAGACTGGTTTGAAGGGATGCCGGAAACCGGGCGGCAGAACGCATGTATAGCCTCAATTAAAAGACATCGGACGAGCACAGGCAGCACAAAGGAGTTGACTTTGGCTTCCCCTGCCTACCATCCTTTAGCTATCATCGCGGGCTTTAGGAGATATCCTGATATTTATCCCTGGAGCAAATTCTCCAATCACAGAAGTGGATGCTTTCTGGCACAACCCTAAGTGAGTCACACAAGAAATAGATAGACATAGAGATATATATATATATATACCTAGGACCGGGTGGTCCTTCCTTTTGACTATGAGACCCATAATTTGTTAGTACGGGTGTCCATGTCATGCAAATTACAGCCCTACGGGAAAATTACGTCCCTGTAGGTTTTCTATGTTTGTGGTGGTTCACTGGGCATCATTCAGGGTGGTGTGATTGATTCATCAAAGTCTAAGCGGGCCTTCAAGTTCTGACCAAACCACTCGATTAAAAGCAACAAATCCAAAGTTCTATTTGTCCATTTGATTTGGAAACTCCATGAATAAGCAAAATTGCAGCAAACGGTGTGCACTCTTTTCTTTTCATCCTTCATAGTAGACCACGGCGGTCAGAGTCCGACTGTCTGAATGCCTGTTCTGCCAAGATCAATGACCTGTTGATGGTCGATCGATGCACCTGTCGAACATCCACTCTTCTGCTCACCCGTGAAGGACGACCTATGAAGTCTTCTTGCAACTGAACGCTCCAACCCAAAGGATTCTGGCTCCAATGACTTTTTTGGGCTTGTCGCCACAATTGAACAGCTGTGTGCATCAAGTAGTGACACTTGGGCATGATCGGAAATCGGCGCTTCCGAGCAACCAAGCACTCATGAGCGAGCACTTGATAGGCCTTCAAAAAGAAAAACATCTGGCTTGCAATGGACTTTGCAAGCTCAGCCTCCAGCCAGTATCCATTGCCATACATTGCCGACAACGCCAAGTTCATCGCGGCAGTGCCATCAGCCTGCAGACATCAATGAAAAGTTGCAAAGAAACATATTCAACAGCAAACCAAAAAGATCCAAAAAACACATTGAAAGGAAAGACAAGGGAACATAATGTTACTTAAATCCCATTTCCAGGGAACAATGAAGAGTAAAAGCCGCTGGTCGGTCTTGTTTTTAATCATTTCTTGACAGAACTTGTCCAAAAAGAGCATGACAATGGTCGAGGCAGAACCCTTGTTCCATTTCGCTACTGGGCAAGCAGAAGATTGCGGCCATTGAAGACTGTCTCTGGAAATCTCTGTCACCCAAGGTGAGTGCCTATAATCTTTGCAAAACTGCTTGTACTTGCTTGTGATGGCCTGAAACTTGGCCTCAATTGACCCGTTCAGTAGGTTGGATTCCACTATCACAACAAAGCTGCTTCCAATCCACTGCTTGGCAATGCCAAGATGAAAGTTGTGCCATACATCCATTGCAAAAAATGCAGCCTGTTCCGGGACACAGACTGGCACTCCCTCCAAAATGGATGGAAGATGTTCCCAAGGTAGCGATGTATGCATGGTGGGCTCCCAACACGGAGGGAATGAAATGTCTTCGAATGGTACCGCTTGTAGGCCCCTGCGATCATCCTGTTCCTGTCCACCCTGACAAAGGTGGCAAATGCCGCCTGAAGCCTTTTTGGAAGACGCACCCCTTGCAACATTCCAGAATGTTCTTGTAAAGGATCCAATCTTTGAAAGCGCAGGGAGGTCCCCCTTCGAGTTCAGGTGTAACAGCCAAATCCGTCGTCCGTGGAAAACCAAACCATCCTGCAACAAATGGCATGCATCCTTTGCAAACTCCTTGACAATCATGTCCAAGGCCCCAGGGTGGCTATTTGAGAAGCGCTTTGTCATCACAAAAATAAGGAACTGGGTCGCAAAAGATCCTCCCAAGAAATTCAGACCCATTTGATTCTGAGGAAGTGCCCTGCACTCCTTCTGCTGGGCCAGATAGCTTCGTGTGCCTCTACCAATGCTCCCGTGGCAAGACAAAACAAAAATCCCTTCCTTTTTGGACGTGCGGCCTTCATCTGAATGAGAAAAGTATGGCACTGTGGAGGCCAACTCAAGTTGGCCTGCACGTGCCATGCCAAAGACTTCGTGGTCAGGATGCTGAAGCTCATAACGTCGCCAGAATTCAGCCAGCACAGCACGCATAGAATCAAAGTCCTTTGCTCCACAAAACAGCTTTGTGAACCGGCCTGTCTCAAGGAGGTAACCAGCCCAAGAGCTCAACTTGATAAAAGGAAACTCTTTGGCATCTGCTTCAGGACCCAAGGAAGCCCTCTCCACATCAACATGAGCAGCAAGACCATACTTGCGAAACAAGCGCTGAATACCTACTTCAGCATCACACTCCCTAATGCGCGCACACTCACGTATTGGGCGACCAGCTGTGGCCGCATGGGCTTCCACGTCTGCCCTTGCCAACTCCACAATGTGCTTGGCTGGGGCCTCGGCCGGCCATAAAAGTAAAAATGAAAAGACACTACCAAGGGTTGGAAAGGTGAGGGGAATCTGAGAGAAAGTAGTTCCAAATCAGTGCCACATATGCCAAACTTCACGCAGCTGTTGCAAAACGTTTTTCCCCTGCGATGATGCTCAGTGTCCCACACTAAACACCAAAATTACCCCACGGATCGTGGCTGATCTGCACGGCCTCCTGTAACATAAACATAAAAAGGTGGAGGGGGAGGGTTTCGTTTGTTCAGCGAACCCTCACCACCAGTGTTTGGTGCATTGTGACATCCAACATGTTTTCCAAATTCTGAAATTAGGGCAGCTTCCAGCATTTGCACCAGGTCTGTACTATGTGAGACAGCAAGAACCCACATCGATGTGTAAGCCCTTTCTTTGTAAGATACAAAACGTCTTGGTGGGTTTGATGTGATGCCAATCTTGAAGCAGCACAGTCGCACACCACCATGTGAATTCCGGAAACTTGTAATTTTATCTTTACAATGGGCCAAAATCTTGCCACATGTTGCCTGGCGGTCCGGTTGCCGCCTGTTCAAGCTATGGTTCTGCAGTCCGAGCGTTTTGACTTGTTCCCAGTCAAAAGACTCACCATCAAATTTAGCCCCAAGATCAACCAATGATGGAGTGGCGTCCTTGGATACGTTGATTATACACAACCATTGCCACAATGGGTTTGACAATGTTTGGCATGTTTTTGTAGAAGAATTGGGAGGCAAGTCAAACATGTGTTAACATTCACTTGATTGCACTGCAACTCTGTGTGTGTACCATGCCGCTTCGCCGCTACTGTTGGTCGACTTGAAGGAGGAGCTGGGTTGTCTAACAAAGAAGAACCTCGATCAAAGTAGTCTGCAAACTCTTCCTCAGGGTTGTTGTCTTCAATGCTCACGCGTTGTGGTGTGGCCGGAGGCCGACAAGGTCCTGGCACAACCTTGATTTTCCTCAGTTGAGCCCCCCAAAAAGATGAACAAACCAGCCAATGTTTGCACATATCATGTTGCAACAAGCAGAGTGTTGCAGGAAGGTTGCTTCTCTTCAGGTTGTTGACCTCCAAGCTCTGATACCCCAGCAGTGCGTTTGATACCGGTGACAGGGCATTCATAAGTGAGAAGGTCCATCAAGAAGTCATCCGTATCCATAGCTGCAATGTGCTAAAGTTAAAGGAATCTAGAGTGAGTAAATGCTTTGACCTGTGTCACAGGTGAGAAATAGATAAGGGCAAACAAATGTGTTCCAACACCTCATTCTGGAACTGCATCGTGATCCTGTATATGTTGAGACTGGTATGTTACAAAGACGAGGCAGCAAGTCACAGATCAACTTGCAACATTCATTTGTGAGTCGCATGCTCTCCACAAACTGGCCCCAGGAGAACCAGGGCTCCAGGCACCATCAGCTACAAGGCGTGCGTAGTGGCGAAGAAGATTGATGTGTGCACCTGGCATGTTCATCAGGCAAATAGTCTTGGCCTGATTGGGCTGCACATGCCCAATCGAATCATGACAATCATTTGCTAACAGCAGTAGGTGCACAGCAAGACATGCCCCTTTTTTCTCATGTCAGCTGCCAAAGTGTGGCAATCTATTCCCCTAGACTGCACTGCCACCAAAAAGGCTTAGACAACGTAGGCAACGTTTTTGGGTTGCCAAGGGAAGGATTTCACGTGTGGGAACACATGTTCCACTTCCCAACCCTACATCCCCAGAGGAGTTCGAAGAGTTCAGTCACGACTCTTCCTTGGCCGCCAGGTGCTTTTTCAAGATCTTGAGGGTTGTCCTTGGATTGGCAACTTGGGCTTTTGCATGGTGCGGATGTTCAAAAATTTGGGTTCCATGTTTTGCACACTTTGTGCATGCCAGTCTCCTTGCTGCATTCTCGCTCGTGGTGACCCTTGAGCACCTTCGAAGCAGCAAATGATGATTGAGCATTCAACCAAGAGTACATCTCAGAGTTGCACCCCTTCCTCTCTATAGGTAAATGGTTACCAACACTCATATGACCAAAAAAACTGGAATCATTGGCAAGGTGCTTTGAAGTGGTTTTTTGCATCTGGGCATCGATCTTTGTGCGTAGCCTCAGTCATGCCCCCATACATGCACTCAATGTTGAAGCCCAAGCCCGCATAAACAATATCACACAAACAGGTTTTGCGAGCAAGAAACTCCTTGTCCTCTGCAGAGTTATGTGCAGCGTTCTTAAACTTGGCAAGCTCCGCCCTGACTTTCTCACACTGCTCATACTCATCGTCCAGGATGACGACCGAGTTCTCTAAGTTCTTGACACACCTTATGAGAGTGGAACATTGAAATTTGAGTTGGCCAAACACCAGGGGATCATTCATCCAGCAATCTTGGGTAGTATAGGTTGGTCCGTTAGGTTGGTTTATTGTTCTGAGTTTGGGGCTGGCGAACCCTTTTTCCCTCACTGCTTCCATCATCTTTGCCCGTCTCTGTGAACACATGCTCAAGGTCCCCCATCAAGTCCGTGAGTTTGGAAGATTTGGTCAGGAGGGAATCCAAATATTTCTTGAAATCGTCAAGTGCCTCCAGGGAAAACTAACAGCAGACTTGGAAAGACAGAATGGTGAATTCAGAACTTAAAGTTCATGTAGGCATGTACCAGACCTGCTTAGCACCATTGGCCAACTCAGCATCCTTTTCGTCCCCATCAAGATCCTCTTCATCCGAGTCCGGCATCGCTGGGGCAGAAGACTTGGATTTCCCAAGCCTGCCAAGCTCCAGATCATCATCCACCTCAGGTGACATATGGTGGTTGCTGGCCTACTATGTGAAGCCTGGGTGCGGCATGCATTTGGCTACATGGATAACGAGGCGCCACAACGTCCTGCTCCTTTCGCTCGGTCTCTTCATGTTCAGAGACATCAGTGTCGTTCTCCTCGTAGACCACATAGTATTTCAAAATCTTCTTATCATACCGATCCTTCCTAGGAAGTTCAACTCAAGAGGATTGAAAGAGATGTTTTTCTGTGAAGAGCGAATTGCCTTTTCTGTTCTTTTCTATTCTGTTTTACTTATGACACTGCAATTAGGCAAATACCATTGGACACATGTTGGAAGCACATAGCTACTCAACTGCTTCTTGGGTTTGCCACGGCCATGTGCAAAGCTCGCAGGCAAGCATCTTCACCAAGCCCTTCTTCTCACAGAAGGCAATGACTTTCTTGATGTACTGCCTGGGATGACAGGGATGTCGCTGGGTAAGGGCTTTTGTGATCGCAAACGGACATAGATACCAAGAACTATACATTTATAAATCACAACAGAGGGGCTTGCTCCATTTGAGGGTGGTCTTCATTTGTTCCTCCGTGAACCAGCCCTTGCGCTTCTTACGGGATTGCTTAGAGCTCTTCTGTTGGATCTTGGTGATTCGCGTCACAAAGATATCCTGTAACATGCATACAACAGGTGAAATGTAGATCCACATGCAGGAATGCTGGAACATATGCACAAAACAGTCTCCTTATTCCAGTTTGCAGCTTCCAACTCTGCAACCATTTGATCACGCTCCTTTAGTGACGCATTCTTCCACTTTTCATGAACCTCAACTGGTACATAGATCTTGCCACTAGGCTTGCGCTCGCAACACCTCCGCAAGCGGGCATGCCGTGCCGCCTTGTTGTCTGGTGGCGCCTTAGGATCCTTCTTACCTGAACCACCCTCATCACTGGAAACTGGTTCATCCTCATCCTCATCCGGGGAGGGGTGGGAAGACTTTGCCTTGGGTTTGGCCTTTGGCTTCGACTTGGCAGCCGTTTTGGGGGCCACCGTAGGCACATCACCCTTGGACGAGCTAGACTTACGACTCTGTGCCATCTCCTTTCTGAGCTGTTCCATTTCCAACCTCATCTTCGTTCCTGCCTAGCCCAGGCAAAAAAAGACAACACATAACATGTTTATTGTATCGCCACTTACTGTTACAAGACTAACATGAAGGACGGGTAGGCCTTCCGAAGTTCATCAATGACCCTGTCTTTGTCAGGGTCTGGCTGCTTGCTCTTCATTCGCTTACGCTGAGCGGGATTTCCAGAAGGCTGATCAGTCTCTGGAGCACTGGGGGCAGAGACGGGCTCTTTTGGTCTTCCACGAGCTGGTGTTGCGACGCTCCTTCTTGAACTGGGCTTTGACTTGCTCTTCTCGATCTCAGAAGGTGTTGCCTATAGTTCCAAAAAAAAACACTGTCAGCTCCAAGAAGTTTCCCCAAGGGTTTTAGAATCCTGGTGCACATGAGTAGTAGTATGTAAAAAACAAACAATCTAGATGCAATGTGCAGAGAACATGCAGCAGAAGAGCCTCAACAGTTTCTTCATCAGCCTTGGTTGAGGTGTGGACTACTCAAACTTGAAAAGGCTCGCATAACAATGGAATCGAGTATGAACACAGACCACCTTTTGAATCCCTCAGAGAAGAAACTGATGGACAGGACAAGAAGCAGCTGAAGTGCAACCTGTGTCACCCCGGTTCTTCAACCTTTCGATTTCCTTCTCATATTCCTGGTGGGGGGTTCGAATTGGAGGGACCGGCATACCACATATATAACCTCAAACTCCCAAACATAAACCGTAGAAGAATTGGTTCTGTTCCTTGATCTTCTGCTTCATATCCTCTTCTGAGTCTTTTTCTTTCTTTGCACGAATCAAGCCCTTGTGCCCTTCAACCAGGGCAGAGCAGCTCCATTGTCTAGATTGGACAGGTTTGACTTCCCGTTTTGGACGGGTATCCGGCATGTCAGGTGGAAGCTACAAAAGGAGACACTCGAGTCAGGACTGGCTGAAGTCGGAACATGTTTGAACTTTGGGAGATGAAGTTGGCACACAAAATCTCACATGTCATTACTCCCACAACCTTTCACAAGTAAAGATGTGAAGATTCCCCTAGAACTCATTGGAATCAACAATGGTTTGGCACGATTCATCACAATCAAAGACAAGAACAACCGATTTGCTGAAGTTCTGTTCATAGCATGAATAGCTCACCCCAAATCACCGCTGAAAAGCATCTTAGAACGATAAAAAACCTCATGTTTTGCTTATCTTCCATTACGGGCAGATTACGCCTATATTACGTAATTTGCTACGCATTTTTACGCCCCTTTAACGCAAAAATACGCCCCTTTTACGGGTAGTACTGGTGATACGTACTTTTTACATAAATTCTACGTAATATGTATGTAATTCATGTTTTTCTAGATTTTTTTAAAAAATCTAACATAATCAACATGAATGCAACATATAACCCAGTAAGTTTCCAATGATGTCACTTGAACCGCTTGACCTGTCTTCATTTAAGGTTAAACAAGTCCGTTTGGACAATAGACCAACCAGAAAGACCCACATGATGGCAAGAGGGCTCAGGATGAAAGAGTCCCTCTTTGTTTTCCTGCGAGCGCACTGGAGCACGTCCAACAAAACCTTGGGCGATCCTTCTCCCAACCCCAGTGAGCCGGGTTGATGTTTGGGTTTGCCCAGCTAGAAGTCCCTCAAACGCCTTTTCTTTGCACTGATGGGGAAGGGTGCCCAATTGTTTCGGGGAATGTTGATGTTAACATGTTACCAGTGTAATGCTTTGAAGCCACAGAGACTCTACTATATGGTGGTTGGGAAATATGGTCGCCAATCCCCAAGCACTAGGCTCTTTGAGCCTCTCAAGTAACAGAAGACATCTTTCAAACCAGCGTCTTCCCAGAGATCATCTGACTCCCAGGAAACCATTGCAAAAACCTCTTTAGCTTTCAAGATATTCATCGTATCAGAATCCCACTCAGGAGGGTACGCTTCACGCTTCGTGCAGAAGCGCTCATAAAGCGCAGAGACACGTTGTCCAAATCTCGGAGGATAGGTCCTGGGCTGGAGCGAAGACCGATCTTGGTCCCCATTTAAACAACAGGCATACTGCACTACCTGCTCAAAGTGAGTCTTGAAAGGTCGAGTTGCTGTGTGTGCTTCAATAGGCTTGTTCCAGCAAAAGATTTTTTACCGTTTGGATTGGTGTAGGTTTTTGCGCTCTTGCAGGAGCCCTTGGAAAGCTTCTGCCGAACAAACTTGCGGAGGATGCCAAGATCCAAACAATGCACCGTGGCAGCATTACTCCATGCAATGTGTCTTTTTGGTGTTGGAGATCCGTATAGAGCCATCCACCATGATGCACCATACACCTGGACAGGTGGGGCTGCATAGAGTATCAGATCAACATGCATGTACAGGGGCATGTATAAGAGGTGAGGAACCCTTACTATGACATGTAGGCACCTTGTGCAATTTCCGCCACAGTTCACGGATTCGTGGATGGAAAGGCAACTGGCTCGATCGGGGCTGTTCAATGATCCAGGCACCATTCATGGCACTGATCACCATGATCAATATAGCGACCCTTAGCATGTGATGAGGATAGGTTTATGGAAATGGGACCCATCAGCTTCCCCCCAAAACTTACCAAGACTTGGCGAGGTCCTAGCGGCGTGTATGCACTCCCCCTATCATCAACTATACATGGAATAGGTTTCGAGATGCATAGTACTGAAACACAGCCACCCTTTGGTGTCATATCCCAAAACCCAAATGGCCTTTGTCAAACCAAGGCTCCTAGCTACAAACTGATTGCCTTGATGAACCATGGTCACTGTGGAATCACCTAATGGCATCCAAGGGCATCTTTTGTGCGTGCCCGCAGAAATCGTCACAAATGACTTGCATACCAACCCAAATACCACCAGGAAGGCATCGACCTTGCAATTCAGCACCGATAGTATAGCAAGCCTGAGCTTTGCATGGGCACCGGATTTCAATCAAAGGGCAGCTGTGTGGGAAAGAACAATATGTTTCGAATGTTTCCAAATAATCCGATTGAAATGAAGAACAGTAACGCAAGACCTGAGTCTGTGAGCAAGTCCATGTAGTTTTCTTTGTTTGGATTCTTTGTGTCATAGAGAACATCAAAAGAGGCAGTGGGGATTGAGTTCGCCCTCATCATGTACGATACCCATCCTCTTCCAGAGAAGAATTCCAAGAAACCATAGGCCTGCTCAAAGCACAGCATGTTTTGGATTTGTTTGCTTGACGACTAAAATAAAGCTCTAGACTCTAGAAATGCAAAGTTCATGCACCGGTTTCTAAGTCTGTTCAACCTCAGGACCTGCAATCATCCCCTTCAACATTGCGCTTGAGTTTTCCCACTGCAGCCTGGCCTGACTGAATACTTGGATGTCAGGATTCAGTGCCAGGAGGACCACGATGCCCATTAACACCTGCAAGTGCAGGCTTGTCAACTCAATCCACCCAAAAGATAAAGGGCTATCCTTTCATTCTGTGAGAAAGGGTCTGATAGGTAAATTTAGGAAGACCATGCCTTCGGTGCTCCCATCAGATAGAGCCGGCGAATGACAACATCCAACATGTTGTCTTTGTCAGGGTCCATTGACCCAACAAGAAGCTAGCTCACGGTTTGGTTTGGGCAAAATGCTTCTCCGCGGGTCCAACAAATGCTCTGAAGCAAACTTAAGGATGCAAAAGAATGCTAAGACACTGAATCATATGATCACATGGTGAGGAAACTAGTCCCTCTCATGTTCAAAAATAATCTCTCAAATGCCCAATTCACAGCTGAACCCTTGAAGTAGGCAGGTGGACTTTCTGTGTCCGCATTTGGGCACGGCCGCTTGGTCCCCCGCGACATGTGGACCAGCACCTGAAGGCCGACTAGATCTGACCCAAACAAGAACACTGTGGGAGAGTTATGGAGGGCTCAGGAACCACGAATGGCGGATCAAAGTCATACAGGCCACAGCAGAAGTTCATCGTTTTGTGATGTTCTATTAGATTATGACTATAGTTCTACCAATTTCACCTTACTCTTGCTTATCGCAGTGACTCACCTTTTTGAACTAGGAGGGTGCGAGGTTTGAGATCTGTGCTGGATCAAAGCCTGCCACATGGACTTGACATTCGCTACCAGTTGGAACTCGGAGTTACAAAGGTTGGCACACTTCGACGCCCCTCCAGCCCAGAACTGCAACTAGCACACACCAACCTTGCTGGCAAGGCATTGGGTGTCTAAGAAACACCAGTTTGCAATCAATATGTGATTGAACTAATTTGTAAGCCTGTGCGCCATCCCTCCAAAAGCAACCACGCTGGAAACGGAAGATATGGAGCAACATATAATAACAATTTTGATTCAATTATGAACACTACATCACAATCTTCTAGTCAAGCTATGTCAATCAGTTTTTCCTAGGATGCACCAAGCAAACCAGGTTGATCAAGAACATGAGCTGTTCCAGCTTCAACGATAGGAGAGATGGGAAACTATGGCAGGTAGCGGTGAAACCTACTGACCGTTCATCTCGATGCGTTCCTTCAGATACTTCTTCGCTGCTGTGAGCGCGAGGTCGCTGATGTTGTGGGCTCCGACTTCTACCTTCAAGTCAGCCCAGCACTGAGTAGCAAATGACCAGAAACTGTCCTGCGAGAGTCAGCTGGTGGGTGCAATCATGACTCATATCATTGTAACTTGTTCATCATTTCATCCACAACAACTATTTTTGCAGATTCTGTTTACAGTAGTCTCAGTCAAGAAACATTTGCAGTGTGTTTAAGGGACCCAATGACCTGGTCTAAAAGAATTGTTTTGGCACCTGGAGTTCCCAAAGGAGGCGGGTTGTTGAAAGAATCCTACACCTTTTCATTTCATGCCCTTAAAACAATGTGTTTTCGTGGTTTCCTCGTGTTTGCTGTACGATGTCAGATAGGACTTGATTTTGCTTTCAAACACTTCACGCAAAATAGTCCACTTCATCTTGCCAAACGAAGTTGTAGGACACTTCCGTCGAGCAAAGGTCTTTTGCCTTTTGTTGCTTCCCTCCTCAGTTTCTCCGGTCTGACCCTCAGTCTTCCTTTCCTCACCTGCACCTTGGGCCTTGGCATCACCTGTCACCTTCTTTGGCTCCTCTTTCCTCACTTCTTGTTCTTCTTCTTTGTCCGCTTTTCTTTTCCTTGAGCTTCTTTTTGGTGCTGCTGGAGATGTGGTTCCCTGACCCGTGCCCATGGTAGCATCCTTCACCTCATCCTGTGGATCTGCTTTTCCCCTTCTTGCCCGGCTCTTGGCCTTTGGCTTTGCTTGTGGACCTTTCTTCTCCTTCTCTTCTTCAAGTTCCTCCTTTTCCTCCTCAACTGGTTCCTTTTCCTCCTTTCCCTTCGCTCTCTTGCCCTTTTTCTCCTTTCCCTGAGCACTCTTGCCGTTTTCCTTGCCCTTTTCTTCTTTCGCATCTTGATCATCCATGTTCTTTGGAGCCTTGGATTCGCTTTTCCTCTTCTGAGACTTTCTTGCTTCACCTTCCTCCTCTTTTGTTTGCTTGCGTTGCCTCTTCGCACCTTCCTGTGCTACAGCCTCTTCTGGTTCATCACCTTGCCCTTGCTTTTTGCCTCGCCTCTTGTTACTCCTCTTTGGTTTTTCTAGTGAACATCCGCTTGGTGCAATGCTCTCTTCCTTCCGCTTGGACACTTCAGGACTGTCATCGTGTTCGTCTTCATCATCTCCTTCTTTGGCATGTTCATCATCACCTTCATTCTTCATGATCTGCTCTGGTTCTTCCTTCTTCTCAACCCGGCTTTCTTCACCAGACAGTTTTTGTTTTCGTTTTTTCTTCAAGTCCTTTGCACAGGCTTTGCTTTCCTCAACCTTCTCTTCATCGACCACCTCTTCCTCAACCTTCTCAACCTTCTCTTCATCGACCACCTCTTCCTCAACCTTCTCTTCATATACCACCTCTTCATCTACCTTCTCTTCATCTATCTTCTCTTCATCTACCTTCTCTTCAGCGTCATGTGTCTTCTTTCTTGACTTTGCAGTCCATTCTTCATCTGCGGCCCCAGGTTGCATCTTTTCTGCCTTGCCCTTAGCCTCTTGTGCTCTTTCTTTCCTCTCCGCAGCTTTGGATTTGTTGTGCTTTTCATCCTCAATCTCCGGCTTCTCCTCCTTGGGCTGCGCTAGCTGGGTCTTAACATGTTCTTCTTTACTCTTGCTTTTTTGGTGTTCATCATCGTCATCATCAGACAAATCTTGTTCATCCTCCTCTCCATCAATCTTCTCTTGGTCATCGTCGCCTTGACCTTTGCAATCCTTCTTTTCAGCCTTGGACGTCTCTTGAGTTTTAGCCTTCTTTCCTTTTCCTTTGCCTCTTCCCTTCTTGGATTTGCTGTTTTTTTCTTCATGTTCTGCCTCTGCATCTTGTTTGAGCTGGATTTGCTGTCGGCGTAATACCTGATAGGTCAAACCAGTGGGCACAAAATTGGAGGGGCTTGTGATGTGCAAAAGAAGCAACCACAAAAGAAAACAACATGGTCACTTAAGTCTTAAGTCAAAGCTGCTGTTGGTGCATTGGGGAGCTCGACAAAACCTTTCAAAGGCTCTTCTACCGAGTAGGCCTTCGCCAAATCCTCCATAAGTGGGTGCACTTGGGTCTCGACATCATCGTGCCCAAATGGTTGGCTTTCAAGAACCACAAGTGGGGCCTCAAATGACCCCTTGGCCTTCCTTAGGTTGATTGCAGGAGAAAGGCAAGAACATATTCAAAGTTGGACCCTGGCAGGTTTCCCATGGTTTCCCTAGACTAAGCAGGATAGCTCCAGGAAATCAAAACATACATCATAAAGATTGCTATGTCATCCAAAAATCAACGACGTCACTTCTTTCTTCATCGAGGCCAGTTTGTCCCTGAGCGCTTGGAGCCTAGCCTCCTTCACAGCCTCATCCTCCAACACTTCTTGAGTACCAGACCTTGCCAAAGAAGAGCTGGAAGGTTCCTTTTCGTGGCCACACCCTTCTTCACCATCACATTTTCCAGGACTCTCAAGAAGGTCAATGACTTCGGCTTGGCTGTGGTTTGCCAATAGCTCTGGTTCAGATCCAAATAGCTCTTCTTCAAAGATAGGCTGGGAATCGGGGAACGACACCTGTTTGGCTTCACCACTCACCCTACCCTCTACTTCATCCTCCCCTTCTTTCTCTTCTCCTTCGTCCCTCTCCCCGTTTTCACCACCTGCTCCAGTGTCACCCTCCAATTCATCATCAACTTCTTCCTCTTCATTTTCTTCATCACCTGACTCGCACAAGTTCTCCTCTTCTTCATCTTCTGCCCAGACTAGGTCTAGGCCGTTGTCCACGCTGGAAAACACTGGGTCCTGGAAAAACTGGCCAGGTGTTGTAGGGATCATTGGGTATGGGACATCATGGGGCTTCCCCAAAAAGTGTTTGTTTGGAAAACATGGTGCAAGACAGGCTGCGGTCCTTTTCATCAGGGTCGAACACTAGCGCCATCAACTTCCTGAAGTTGAGTGATCTACAAAGCTGCTCCCGTTGCAACTTTCTTTTCACCAAGACACAGAATTGTTTGAGGACCTTTGCATCTTTCCTGATGTCTTTGGTGGCGGGCAAAGGCACCTCCATCAGTCCATACAGCTTTTTCAGCCTTACTTGGCTGGCAAATGTTTGAATTCAAGAGAATTACTAGTGTTTTCAACTTAAAGTTAAAAGATAAAAACACTAAATAGCAAACTACCCAGTACCACAGCTGAAAGTATTAAAAAAATAAAAACAAGCAAGTGACTGGGCAAGGATTGCTGGAAGTGTATGCATCCCAACCATTTCCTTCTTGTCAAGCAGGCGTTTCACTAGAGGCCTCAACACTTCATAGTTCATCTCCCCACCCTTTACATCCACCTTGATATCATCAGCCCAAGCATCTTTATCCAAGATGCGTTTGTGCTTGCGAAGCCGGTTCCTGATTGTTTCACAGGCCTCCCACTCCGCAGCTACACCAGACAGGCTAGGCATCCCTGGTGCATTCATAACTTCAAGGTCAGTCCCAAACACTTGAGCCAAAATTTTCTTTGTTGGATAGGTTGTGGCGTTTTTTGTGGACATGTATGGAACATGTTCTCCGTCCAAGCATTGTTTACCAATTGTGCACTCGATGTTTTCCAAAAGTAAGATGAGCTTGCATCCAATACCATCTTGAGTGATACAGTGATACCTTCATGTTCACCCCTTCTCGAGAACATTTGCGGTCTGAGGCCGAGCACCTTGCGTGGAAGATCACCGCCACCATGCCAGCCGAGCGAAAAGATCACTGAGATCCGCTGGGCAAGGGGTAGCCATGGAATTCTTTGGAAGGAAGACATTAAAAAACTCAGAAACATGTGCCATGAATGGCTCCACAGGGATGAAGGTGCAGTCCTATCATGGGCCCATCAGCCTCAACATGTTTTTTTCACAGCAATGGAACCATCATATAGGCCCATCATTGGCCAACCAGCATCAGCATGTTCTTGAATCAAAGGCTCCATATCACTTGAACCAGAAAAAATGGTCCTTTGGAAAAATACGCCCCTGACATCCAAAAGCCAGGTTTTCTGGTGCCAGGTCCATGAATTGAGAGTGACCTCTGAAAACAAAGGTCGCCTGAGTGCTAGGTACATAGAGATATCCTCTACCACTACAGAGATCTGCAGACCCCTTCGCATTGGACATCATCTATCACCACCCCCACCCCGGTTGTTATCGCCCCGTTTGGTCGCCTCGCCCTGGCCTTCTTCGGCACCCCAAACCACTCGCCGGTCGCTGTCGGCTCGGTCCTCAAAAGGCTCCGCCCGCTCGGCGAAGAGCACGTCTGCCTCGCGCATGGCCACGGAGACAGGAGCGGATGGACCGAGGGACCGGCGGACCGATTCGTCGGCGACGGAACGGTAGAAGCCCAGACCACTCCATGTCACTGGAATAGGTGCCTTCATTGACCCCCAAACCACCCTTACTAATGTGGGCAAATATGGCAGTCCTATATGGAGTGTTTGGGGTAGAGTAATGTAGAGTAGGTTCCATGTTGTGTTCAGGGACGAAGGCCTAGACCCCCGCTGGGGACAGTGGTCCAGGTCCGTGTTTCTGCACTTTATCCTCGGCCGGGTCTGCTCGGCCATTCCTGCTGAGCATGTAATTTGCTGGTGACTTCGCTGATTCCCAAACAGGGAGCTGTATGGAGTTACATGAAGTATCCTAACCACTAGCTGTTGGACACTGTCAGAATCCTCCCCTCTCCAGAATGGTTTTACATCTCCAGGCATGGCTGTTAATTGTTGTAGAGTCTACACTAAATATCTTTGATGGGGATTGCAAGCAGAACGTGGGTTTTGGCAGTCTTCTCCCTGTCAAGATTTTGGAGCCCTTGAAACATCACCGCTTCCCACAGCTTTGCGAGGGCCTTACTTAGAGAAGGTGAGGACATCATCACCAGGATCATCTATATCTACTTGACATTCGCTTGACATTTGCCAAAACTTTTGCGCCTTTCTCTCCCCGGAATGGGAGACCCGCAGCAGGGAACTTACTATGACCCTCCAAAGCCACAAAAGAAAGAATCCGCAGTCCAGTGTAGGAACCTGAAATAGGCTCTCCCCATCCTTGAAATAGCACTGGCCGTCGAGAGGGCTTTGAAGCCGTGCCGGCTCCATTCAAGTCAACCGTTGGGCCATGCTGGGCTGCAGGCATCGGAGCAATGGATCTGGCAGGGACGCCAAGGTATGGGTTCAGCTGAGGATTCTGGGACAGCATCAATGTGAGCCGAGGTTTGCGAGTCGTTGCAACGAGAGTGGTAGAACGGTAGAAGCAAGGAGGGTGCAAGAAGGCACTGATGACCAAGGCCATCGTGGAAGAAGGCAACTCCAAAATCGCCGTGTCTTTGATGGACAATGCCGGGACTCTCAGTTCAGAAGGTGTGTGGGTGCATATGGGGCCACTCACTCCGACGACCTGGGTCCAACCCAGTTTCCGCTTGGCTGGTTGGGCTCCTACTTCCAATGGCACTGTCTGGAGACCTAGGCTAGTAGGGTAGGATAGGGTTGGGTTGTCCAGACGGGTGACCCGTTGGAAGCAGCTGGTGCTGGTACTTCTTTTCTGACACCTCAGAGAGTCGGGACAACGTTGTGCAGATGCTGACGTCACAGAACCCCCAGAACCGGTGCATCAGTTGGTATAGTAGCTGCAGCCAGAAAATGGTCTGGCAGCATATATATATATATAACTTATGTAATTAACCTCATGACGCATGCAAATCTCACATTCTTGTTGGATCTGCCAGGGGCTCCTTTCTTCCGCCAAAGCAACACGCTCAGGTTGTGAAGACCTTTGACCTAGGCGTGACTGACGGAAGCAATCAGTTTGCCCTGATGGACGCTACACTTGAAAATACACCGGACAAACATGCATTTGCATTGTATACAGTATATGTATATATATATTATAGAAATATATGTACAGTACTAGAACAGACACATATGTTCGGACTTGATTTTATTAGGGCGGTGACAAGAGCTTAGCATACACCCATATCACTAGCAGCACTCGCTTTGCATACACCCATACCACTTGGCGGATATATCCTTCAATAGAGTCAGTACAGCTTCCTTTTATGTTGACATTGAGGTGTGACACCTTTGATCAGTGTTATCTATGACAGCGTCTTGCTAGCAGATGCTAGCAGCGTCTTCCATCAGGCTGCCCGTAGCCAGTGGCTTTCAGTAGCAAACCTTGAACACCACATCCATCGGAACCCAACGGGGGAGCGAAACACCTTTGCACCAAGTCCTTCCGCCCACGGACCGTACCAGGCACAGGCGAAGAAATCCCCGTGGCCGGGAGGCCGAAGATGAACGCTGTCGTTCCTGAAGGTTCGTTGCAGCTGCCCGTCTTAGACGCACCTCCTCTTTGGCCGCCAAAGGGCCCTGTTCAAAGAGAAAGCAGATGTTGTCGATCGATCTTTGGGAGCTCAAAATGTTGGCCATGGGTTCGTACACTTCCAGGTTGGCCATCCACTTGCAGGAAGTCACCATGTTCCTATGCGTCCAGCCATTAGGCCATGGTCGCGTTGGAAGGTCAAAGGTTCGTTTAAAAGAGAACAGAATCAATGTTTTCCATGGATGGGGGTCATTTTGGGATCCCTTTCAGATCACTGTTCAGGCCATGTGTCGTTTGCTTTCAAGCACCTGAAACGCTCGAACCCTTCGATGCTCCCCATCTACTGTACCTACTCGGATTTCCCTGGATAGATCAATCACCGAGGATGAAACACGGAAGTCCATCAAGAGCCCGCCCATGTGGGAATTCGACGCCGTGGCCACTGGGCGTTTGCAAGACGTGGTTGGGCGGTGGAAAGGATTCAGGTTCATACCAGCTTTGTAGTTGGAGTCCATGTTCATCCATTATTATGAACTTACAGTGAAAGAGATCAACAGAGATTCAGCAGTTCAGGGAAGAAAGGCACCTCATGTTTTCAGGGATGGTGGGCTGCAAAGAGGTAAAGAAGGGAAGCACTGACCTGAGAAGGTTCCGAGCTGTTGGAGACGTTCTGAGCTGAACAGGCATGAAAGCAGCACGTGTCTTCAGCGAACGATTGAGAGCTGGTGTAGTGTTAAGTATACAAGGAAACATATACCAATCAAAGCAATGACGTGTGGATTGCTCTGTGTTTAGAACATACAGAGCATGCCACATGTTTGTGTCAATGAATATAGATATTTAAAAACAAAAACATATGTTGAGATAGCTTGGGCATTTTTGGACACATTATTAGACAAAAAACCACCGACAGACCTGAAAGGAAACAACTGCGAGCTTAGGTCTTTTGTTGAGAACTGGATCCATCATCTATATGGCTCACCACGTCAAGTTACATCGATCGGTCCAAACGGTCGTGAACTGGTATGAGCCAAGTGAACTCATTACGGATGAAGTTTCCAACTACCAGTACCACCCAAGAAACAAAGGCTATTGGATGCTGCATTGACCATGCTTTGCGCAAGGCTTGTTAGTGCCTGGTCTTTGGGGTGCACGTCTACGGGGTGCCTGTCTGACCGTTCGACGGATCCGTCGAGGAGAAGGTGGAGCGTGACTACGCCTCCACGAGCCGGAGGGACCCAGAACTGGACAGAGGGACGACGGAGCGGTTCGCGGTTCGGTTCGGTGGGAGAGTTCCAAGTTTTTCGACGGGTTTTGGAACAGAGCCCTGAGTTGGAACAGAAAGGGATCTATAGTCATAGTGGAAGTGAAGTTCTATGTTTTTTCTTTGAGGTTCACTTTACGCAACAGGGTGTTGGATTGTTGCCATATCATTGACAAGTGCGGTGTGCGCAATCAGAATGCGATCCCATTCTGCTCATTGTTGACAGAAGTCCATGTCCAACACCCCGAAATAGCTAGTATAATGAAGTGTTTGTTATTTATGCCTGCAGCTTGGAATTTGTCCCTGTCCAATGGCTTATATAAGGTAAATAATTGTGCCCAGTATTGACTCCAAGAAGACAACATGTTGGCTTTTGGATTTGATCATATCGTACTATAATGCGGTGATTCTTCTAAACCTTAAAAACATGACAAGACTGACAAGTCCCTGTTTGATGCTTGATGTTCAATGCATGTGTTTCTTCAGAGTGAATGTTTGCACAGCGGCAATACTCAACAGCGCGTCCGTGGCTGATTTTGCAGCCCAGTGGCTGACTCGATGTTTGTCAGCCCAGCACATTCAGCTGCTTTGTTCAATGCGTTTTTGGGGTGCACGAGGCGGCGAGGCACCAATGCACAAGCTGATGTGCCATGCTGATGGAAGTCCGTGTAGCTGCATCATGATAACTTCAAGAGGAATAGTGACACACCACCGGGTGAAAGACAGAACGCACAGCTCCCTCTTTACACGATCCCAAGGCCTTTGCTAAGCTGGAGTTGCGCGATGCAAACACATTGTTGCTCTTGTTGCTGTTGCTGTGGTTGTTGTTGTTGCTGCTGCTGTGGTTGTTGTTGTTGCTGTTGCTGTGGTTGTTGTTGTTGCTGTTGCTGTGGTTGTTGTTCTTGTTGCTGTTGCTGTGGTTGTTGTTGTTGTTGCTGCTGCTGTTGCTGTGGTTGTTGTTGTTGCTGTTGCTGTGGTTGTTGTTGTTGCTGTTGCTGTGGTTGTTGTTCTTGTTGCTGTTGCTGTGGTTGTTGTTGCTGCTGCTGTTGCTGTGGTTGTTGTTGTTGTTGCTGTGGTTGTTGTTGTTGCTGCTGCTGTTGTTGCTGTTGCTGTTGCTGTTGCTGCTGCTGCTGCTGTTGTTGTTGTTGACAGAATCCATAGGCCATAGATGTGACTCTTAGATGTGCCTCTAATCGACTAGGACAGAACTTTCAGTACCTCTCAATGAGCACCTCTTTTTTCCGATCACGGAGGATCCTGACTTTGGCACCGGACAGGTGTGCTTACGGCCTATGATCGATATGTTTTTGCGCCTTGGCCGCCATTTGCATCGACATACTAGAGAAAACTTGGGTGAACTAGACCAAGTGTATCCAATTGTGAAACCTGAGGAGACATGACATGAAGCCAGTCGTATTTCTCCCCTTACTTGAGGTGGGCAAAGCCAAAAAGCAAACTTGAGCTTGGAGAAACGGGTGTTTGTTCCCCGTAAGAATAAGAAACATCGAGATCGAGCAACAAAACTAACATTAGGTGGGATATACTCTACACACAAAGATATATATATATTTTTATAGTATATAGCAATGTTTCAGCTTCTTTTGGGTACCAGATTCACACTTGTACATGGTTCTATCAACTAACCTTCCAGTTGTGAGAATCAACTCAGAGAGTGCTTCACTCTCCAACATCACACTGACGGGACATATGACATGATCAACCCATGTCTTGCTCCCGAGGTCCCTTTCTGCTGACATGATATATAATATATAATATATCACATCCGAAGTGCTTTGGCAATTTGGCTTGTCACGCTTGATGAGGTTGGTACTACGGCTCCATCTTTGCAGATTTGGCACCTTAATTGCACCAAACGTGGTGGTTCATCCATACGCGCACACACAACAGGTGTCAAGGGAAACAGGGCGGTGAAATCCACATAACTTCTCATGGCCCAACAGATCAGTGTTTGCAAAGAAACCACGTGAATCAACCAATCATTGCTTTGCAGAGTATACCTTCCTTAGATAATCTCGAACGGCTCAAAGCCCCAAGACTGTTTTGGGCCAATCGCCAACCACCACTTGCGAAGACTGAGCCGTTGGAGTCCTGACACGGGGATGTACATGACTGAACCCAGTGGGCCAGGTCGAGGTTGGTTTCAATTGCAGCACACCAAGTGGGCTGGTTTGGGATGTGATTCTCACATGAGAGACAAGTGGCGCAAGTAAAAAGCGCATTGTTTTCCAGTCAAACTTTTCTGGCTCGCAAAAAAACACGAAAGAAGAGCAGGTGCTCTTGTCAACCCAGCCAAGTCTGCTGACCCTGAGCAACAGCAGCGTGACACCGGAGTTTCCCTCCTCAGTTTCAATGTGTGTGTGTGTGTGTCCCGCCAAGCTTCGCATGCTGCTCGTTTCCTTTTCCCTTGCTTGCCACGCTCAAAGGAACATGTTTGCGGCATTGATGTTCAAGATCCTTTCAGTCGTTGCGCGAGTCCGGTCATATTCTTCCTTTTCACAGGGCAGGGTAGATGCGACGCATGCCCACATACTCCTACATACTGCAATATCATCCATAGACCTCCAGAAGAGTCCACACGCCAAGTTTGTGGGCTTACTTTCGTGATGAAGGAATTCCTTTGGATGGGATTGAGATGCTGTGGACAGGGTTGGACGGCTCACGTACCTTATGAGGATGTGGATAAATGTGGATAGAGGCCATGATTTGGAGATTGAGAAGTGCAATGTTGATCCATGTTTGGGGTTTTCGGAGTCCTGCAGTCCTCGATTTGGGACCGGTCCGAAGTCCAGGAGTGCTGGAAGTGCTGGGAGTGTCAGAAAGGATTGTTCCTTATTCCGATTCCCATAACCTTGATCAATTTGTTGATATGAGTGTTGCATAAGGATGATAAGTAAATAGCATACCCTTGCCCAAAAGCAACATGCAAAAACCACGCGACCATTATCGACCATTCGGGTTTCAGGAATACATCTACCTTGCAAGACACCATGTAGGCCCAGTTCCTCCCACCATTTTCGGCGCGTTCGGCTGCTTCCCGCGTCCGCTTCCTCGGCCGTGCGGGAACCCGACGCGGTAGACGGACCGTCGTCACCGCCGTCTAGACCTCCTGAGGCGTCGTCCGCTGGCGAGCCGCCATGGACACAACGACTTCGTGCCGCCGCCCTTGCCGCCGCTGGAGAGCCGGGAAGACGACCGTCGTGTTAGGCCATTACTACTAGGTGGAGGCCATCGCTATTGCTGTAGGTTGGAGGCCATTACTACTTTTCATAATAGAACTGTGTTTTTTTGTTGGTGTTCGGCGCTGGTATGTTTTTCTATGTGTTTCTTGGGTTTCAGCCAAATCTGGGATGTTTCATTTGAATAGAACCTAGCCTAGCCTTACTTGTCACGCAAAGAAGTCCAGATCGATAAGAAGGTGCTTGCACTTGACAGTTTGACCGGTCACCTATTCGAAGCCTTTTGTAGGTGGACCCCAAGTAATCAAAGCCTCCAGTTTCCAGATCATCCTAAATGTCCCGCTTGGGGCGCAACACCGAAAAAGAAGACTGGGAGCATTTGGGAGCTAATTTGAGCTCTTGTGCAGTGTGAGTTGACCGGCAGGCGCACATTTTAAGCACCCAACAAGAATGTGAAAGGCTCAACAAAGTATGCGAGATACTTCCTTTTGTTATGTCAACTTCGCATGAAAAAGAAACCATTCGAGACTTGCAGAAGGTTTGAGAACCGAATCAGAATGTGGACTCGGCTCCACCCCAATCAATGCAATCTCTTTATGATCTTTATGAGATCCCGAAGATTACTGTAAATCTCTTTCATGATGAGGATTCCCAACGACTAATCCAATGAGTCTAATGGACAGACTGCCAAAGGCACGACTGACAACAAGCCAGCATCAGCAAAGTAGTGCATTTTAGGACTTGATTGGAGTTTGAGAAGAGAAGGGAACATTGACTGGGCAATCGGACCATAGGACCAACAAGACTAGATCGGAAGAAAGAGGCCTTGTGTCGCAGGAAAATTGACGAAGAAGTTGGCCAGATCAATTTGCAACAATTGGCCAGATGTTTTTTGTTTAGATAAGAGGCAGTTGGTACATATCCCTTTTGCCTTGGGCAATTCAATAGAGCAGGATTGCTTATAGAATTGGTGTTGACATTTTGCGAAAGAAGTCATATGTCAATTCATGTGACTATAGATGACTTACACAACAATATTTGTCTATAGTGGATTGAGAGTAGATGGCGCAGGGGCTCCCAAGTAACAGCGGTTTAGTAGTGGACCCCCATCTACAGGACATCATGGGTCTGTGCCATCTACTGTGAAACCACTAAAGCTTTTGTTGTCTTTCAGCCCTCCTGTTCCTTCTCCTCACCAGAGCAGTGCCAGACTGGAGTCGACAACCACTCTTTTGGCACAGGAGCTGCGGCAGCGTTGCTTGCCCTTGGCCTTGAATGCGCATGATGTTCCACCAGAGGCGGAACATTCGAAGTGTAGGATGTAGCTTTTCAGGAAACGCGAGCCAATGCTAGATGTTGTTTTCTTTGATGCATTTTAATCTTAACATACTATGAATGATGCGTTGCCATCATTGTGTCTTCTTGTTGGATGTCACATGCTTAGATGATACATTGAATGCTTAAAACCCTGCGTTTCCACGGGGAAAGGGTTCGTTTGACAGCCACGTGCGCTTCATTGAAGGGCCATGCCAATAGGGGAAAGGTATAAACTGGTGTTTACAGTGTGGGCTGTACTCAAGATGTGACAAAGCGAGGACTTTCACAAATGTCCGCAGGGTTTCAACAGTTTTTAACTGACCACGTGGTGCATTCTGTTGTTATTGTAATGCCCCAGTGGAATTCAATTTAGTGCACTGCTATAATGACTTCCTGTCAATCGATCGTGATAACAATCAGAGCAAACTACTGTACATGGCCTATGGCAGTCCCATGGCCATAAAGTGGAACAGTCTCCAAGTAGTAGCCTTAAACACGACAGAAAAGGATGGGACAATTATATACTTGGATTTTAGCCTATTTAGCCATTGCACGTCAAGTGCTTTTGTTCCTATATACTATCAAGATCTATCATTCAATGTCAACAGTCAGACATATTAGTCAACGGATCTACAGTAGCTACCCCACCTAAGATGTGGGTCGAATTCATTTGTGTGAAGCAAATGTTCTCTTTTTCTTCCAGGGTTTAGGATGTTTAGGGTTTAGGGTTTAGGGGGGTTTCCCCTGGGTGTCTCCGCAACATACACACTCGACGTCCATCCTTCTGTTCTCCAGGCCTGCCTGGCGGATCCCATCTTGCGCCACTTGGCACCCGATCGCCCGATGGATCCACAAAGCGAGGGCCCAGTCGCACCGAACCTGAGAAGGTGGCAGTGGACCCCCTGGGGGTCTTGGGGGGGGGGGGGGTGGGGGGTCCCCCTGGGGGGGTCCACCTGGGGGTCCTGGGGTTGGTCAGTTTTGGGGCTGAACGACCTATTCGTGGGTGTGAAGACATCAATCCCCTTCTTCGGGCCAGGTCGTCAAGCCCGGATGGCTAGACTCTTCGTCGCATCTGTCATCTCTGGAATTATGCACCCCCAAAGTCCTTTGAGGCCTGGGAGATCCTGGGAGGATTCTTTTTCTCCCAAGGGCCTAACCAAGGTTTGGTTGTATGTTTAACGCATTTCAACATCATACGCTTGCTGTGGTTTTAATCCGTCGGTGATGCAAGCACAAACAATGACCGATGCCAATGTAGCAAATGCAGGGTGGGATCCGGTGAAGGGCGATTTGGCCTTGGAAGCCGGACCATTGCAAAGCCAATCGCATTTAATTACAACTATACAATGTTTTACAGTGTCTTTGACTGTGCTCTTTAATGTATCAAAACATGCTATGAGATGCATAGATTGCAACACATGTTACTCACCTAGCCCGTGATGCTGGAGACGATCCGCCACGAATGCCACGATAGCCCGTAGATGTCACCAAGGCCCTGGAATGTCTTTGCAATCGGCTCGTCAAGCTTTGGAAGCAGACAGGACAGGAGAATCGTGTTCCCGTCTCCGCCACTGATCTGTTTGACGTGCTATGCTTCGTCGTTCGCTGTGAATGCGAACGGCTTGGAGTTTCGCCACTTCGAGACGTTGGGTCAAAGACTGTCAAATCAGGCCGCCTGAGCATCAACAGTCAGGGTTCAGTCAGGCTAGTTGTATACACTCCCACTCATGAACATGGAAGTGGAAAACCCTTTGTTCATAATAAAGGAACGTAGTCTTCTAAAAGACCATTTTACACTTCCATGTTAATGAGTCAGAGTGTAAATCTCGGTGTTCCGAAGCAGGAACCGCTGGGCGCTGCGTGCGCCACACGAAGTCCTCAAGGTGGGAGGGAGTAGCCCTGGGCTACTGGGATCACCTGGTGGGTCACAGAATTCCTGAAAAAGACCTTCACCATTCCAAGAGCATGTCTTAGATCACCACGCGTGACACCTCGTGTCCAGGAACTGCATGTGTCCATGCGATGGACTGAACTGCATCGCATGCAGCTTGGCATGTTCGGCTTGGTCTCTCGGTTCTACGGTCCCATGCACAGCCTGTCTTGGACAAGTGGATGGTTCAGTCTGAACAAGTGAGCGCATCCCTGAGCCATCCTGTATGAGCCCTGGTTTGGGTGTCGGACCTAAGACACATGGACTCAACCAGCGAGAGACATGGAAGCAGCAGAGTTCATCTTCAGTAGCTTTTGGAAGACACAGTCCCAAACCGCGCAGCGTGACGCCTGTGGCTAGGCGTGAAGACTACTCACGTCAGGCGCGGGAGAACAATGAGCTTTCCCCTTGGGTCAATGCACCAGTTTAAGCGGTGTTTTAGTAACGCACCAGTGTACAGTAACCTGTCCTTTGGACTTGCTGGGTTTTGCAAACTGCGACGAACAAACTCTGGCAATGTAGATAATTAATTACGAAATGATACGAAGAGGGATGCCCAACATGGATCGAACTTTGTATTTGGGTAAAACCAAAATCCAGGTGTTTGCCTAGTCGGGTTTTGTCTTGAAAGTGTGTACTACCAGAAACAGCAGCGAAGCTTAGAACATGGTACCATGAGCGCCAGGAGTTCCTGGCTTTGTTCCATTTGCCGAACCGCGATTCCCAAACCCCTCCTCCGGATGTCCAGCTCTGTGTTTTGCCACTCTGCAAGCTTTTTGTTTGATTGACGACAGAGCTCCGCTGTCCCTTCAGCGCGCCAGTTCACTCTGCGTCCTGTTGGGGATCGTTTCATCGTTTCTATCGGCTTATCGAACGGTCCGCTGGGCTGAAATCACGGTCCGCTCTCGAGAGGTCAATCACTCGCCCACGGTCGCCGAGCTTGCGCAAAGAACGCAGCACGCATCGCCCCGTTTTTTAGCGTCGTGGGACATGCATTCGCGTGTGCATGTGAATAACCTGGAAAGGGCCCCTGCGCCAACTGGAAACCAGGATTCATCCAGTCGGTGCTGTCCTGTCCAGAGTCGAGCTGCGTTCGGTGGCGCCCCTTGAACTCTCAAAAAGTGTCCCATTGAACCTGAAGCGACAGATGACTCCCTTGTTCATGTCGTCTTCCTTACCCAGCGGTTTCCCCTGACCAAAACGGTGGAACGTCTTGGTCCTTCCGCCAGGAAGGACACCCGCCACTCCGAAGGTTCCGACATGGTTCCGTTACGTCACCCGGTGTTTTGGGCAGACATGTTGGATCAGAATGAGAATCCGGATGTTTTTTGGGTGCAAAAAAGGATCAAAGAGGGATCAAACAGGTGGATCCGAACGGTACGCTCCATTTGTTGGCGCCGATTCCACCTCTCCAGGCTGACGCCCGCCGATGCTGAGCGTTTACAACGTGCTGGTACATGGCACCGAAGGAACCAGCGTAAGGACCTTTCCCATACCTGAACCCCAAGACATCCCAAGACCCAGATGGACCCCCTGACAGTCTGGCCCCCCCTTTTTCAGAAGCGTTTTCTTAGTTTGTCCTCAGGGGGTAAGATGAGTGTGTGAGGTTCAGGTTTTGCACCAAAGGGATTGTGGAGACATCCGTCCTTCGGGCGTATCTTGGAATCTTGGACTCACAAGATGATGGCAACACTGCGAAGCAGGTTGTCAGTTCATTCGCAGAGGGAAAGTAGATGCATGGAGCATCTGGTTTGCTCAATCAATCTCGCAGAGAGGGTTTGACTCGTGAGATCCGCAATGGGCCTCGTGGGCATGATGGGCGCGGCTCCTCTAGACAAAATTTCTATCCGAGTTTGATCGAGTTTGTGTTGGGAAACTTTGTTGTGTTTCAAGGATGACTTGGTTTGTAGGGATAGGGAACTGATGTCCGAAGGTAGATTTAAGCGGTGGGCTTGCCGCAGAAGTATCGAATATGTTGATTGTCTTGAGTATTTTTTGCAGTCTGGTACGATCGTTGTCAACCATGTCATGGTTTCGGATCCTATAGAAATCAAGCATGAGTTGTTAACCATCACCTCTTCTCGAAAGCAGTTGGCACTCAAAATTGGTTGTCAACTTCTACACCCAAGTGAGTCTCTCAGATCAACCTCTATTATAGACCTTTCCAAGTCAGTGAGGTCGATGATTTCTCGTCGAAATAGGCCAGTCTGTGTGCACTGGTCGAAATAGCTTTGGCGGAGAAGGCGCACTCGACCCTTTTGCATGGCACCAGTTTGGATTTGACATGTTTTGACCAAAATTGGCACCCTTGGAGATGAAACAATCATCATTTGACATCGCTACACTTCTTGGTGCTTTGTTTGTTCAGTGACCTTTGCAACCAAGCATGCCCCTGGCTTTTCGTGGCCTCGTGCTTGAAGAGGACAAAATGAAACTCTTCAAAAAAAGAGATCGCTCAGTCGGCCAAGTCGAAGCAGGTAGCCTCAGTACCTTAGAACAAGATGTGTGGGTTAAAACGGTTGACATCAATCAAACAATCACCACGACGTAGCAACCCATCTATGCACACTTTACCGACTTTACCTGTTTTCCGGGTGCTGTTGGTTTAGTTGGAACAGCCTTCAAGACCAAGAGGTGCACCATACCAAATGTTCATAGACAAGCTCTCCTATGCCACCACATGCACCATTGGTGCCATATAACTTGTCCCTCCTAGACAGGATGTCGAGTAGACTCAAAACCAGTCGACTCAAAGCCTTTCTCCTGTATGGTGTTGTCGTTGGGGCCCAATCTGCTGTTTTGCCTGCCGTTCGGAATCGTCCGGCGGTCGGCGAGTTCAATAATCAGATCAGCAATTCATCCGGATGTTCTACAAGGCCCTGCCATGACACGACATGATGCAACTCAGTTTTACGAAACTTTTAGAGCGACCTGAACATATTCAGAATCCCTGTGATCCAGCAACAACTGATGTGAAACGGCCGTGACAAGGAAACGTCAAATTTGATTGGCTTGACATTCTTCTTCAAATGGGATTGCACATGTTGGACGCCAGAGTCACCTCAAAACAGAGCGACAGTAGATGAGCTCACCTTGTGGCTGGGATACCCTTAATAGGTCCTTTCGGGTTGCCCAAAAAAGTGGACGTTGGATACGGCACCCCATCTAAAGACAGGGGGTGACCACCCTGGGATATGTTTGTCAGCTGATGAGGGAGATATACTTGTGTTCATTATTAAACATTGTATACCTAGCGCTTCCAAGGGGTGCCCAATGGAGACCTGTAAGTAGTGTGGAGATATCCATTGGTGACCCCTTGGAAGCAGCTGGTAACTATAATTGTTATAACTACATCACTAACCCCTTCTCCATTGATGAAAGAAGGCTTCAAGAGATGTGCCAAGGCTTTGGACGAGGATCTCTACCCAGCTTTTGGACTCACCAACGTGGTGACTTGCTGAGCCTGACAAAGCACAGCTGGAGGCAACAAAGCCAAAGCGTGGGTATATATGTATATATCCTCACTGGATGATGGTTCAGTTGCAGGCCTTTCTCTAAAATCGTTATAATTCAATGCCTGGTTGCCAGGACTTCAAGAAAAAAACAGTCTTTTGTAACTGAGTCGAGGAACAACAGGTCTTCAGTTCTGAAAAACCGTCCTCCTAAACCCTCACATTATGTTCTTTCGCTTCGGGTAGGTCGCACTCCTTGAGAGGAGCTCAAGTCTCCCATATCTCTTATCTTGACCGACCCCGAAACAAAACCTGAAGGAATCCGACAGAATTTCTCTGAACATCACACCAGATGCAGCATACCCAACAAATGAACCAACTCACAATACACAAAGCAAGCAAGAACGAACAGTTGGCTAAAATGGCCACCTAGCCATGTCCAAGCCAGCTTCGTCTTTAGTCGATGCTGAGGACACCGGTGCTTCGTCTTGGGAGGGTGGGGGATGTGATCCAGGGGGATGTTCTCGGGGATGTAATCCAGTGGTGCTAAGATCACCATCCTGCATGTTGCGTGTTTTTGGTTGATTTGGTTCTTTGTTTGTTTGAGACATGGTGACCGGTACAACCATTTTGACCAGTGAATGTATCTTCAACTAAGTGTATGCGAGATTTTGTGAGTGTATATCTAGAAAAGTAACAATAAATGTTTCATTCTGTTTCTCAAAGCCTGGATGAGTTTCTTTTATGCCGCCGAACCAGGACGCACAAAGCACCCCGCTGCCCAACAGGGCAGCTCGAGGTGCGGCTGTGTGTTTGGGGTGTTTGGTGGGACTGAGACAGGCGACACGAGCTGTTCGGCTTCTCCTGAAACCAGAGGTTGCTGAGCTTCAAGTGCAATGTTCAGGATATTTCAGGATTGTTTGAGAGGCTTCAGAGTGGAATCCCGTGACATGTTTGCACAAGACATTCATAGCGTTTGCTGAGGGCTTAGTGTATACGTATTAGACAGGTGATGCAAAACACATAACATCATATATAGATAACTAAAGGCACACTTTTATTATTATTATTTCCTGAAACCTACTTTGAAGCATGCCGTGAGACTTCAATTGTGGCAGAAGGGTCCAGTAAGAATTCTGTACAAGTTCCTTGGCTTTTGCCCTCGACATGACATTATTGTGACATCATCATTGACTCGGATTGTTTGGACCTTTGCATCTTCCGCTCGCCAGCTCAGTCATTGGCTCAGCGCGATTCCAATCCACGACTTGGCCTCTTCTCGTTTGCGCGGCTTGGTGGGACCTTCCGATACAATCTAACACTCTGTGAAATAATCTGAAACAAAAAGAAGCTAGTAGTAACAAGTGCCACGCTACTAGTAACAGGTGCCTTACTAGTAGTAACAAGATTCTAGTAGTAACAGGTGCCTTACTAGTAGTAACAAGAAGCAATCATGGAAGTGGATGGCATGGCCCCAAAAAGATGACCATTTTTCCGAATACACACTCAGGTGGAGTGTTCGTTCTTTGGTTAGAGGCACACCAGCTAGGGAGGTGATATAAAGTGTAGCCTCTTTTCCAACAAACATGGAAGTGGAAAACACGTCTTGCGTTGCAGATCTTTGTGGTTGCACCACCTCTTAACAGGTGAGACCTAGAGGACCTAAAGTGGAAAGCCACTACAGGAGACATGATAAGTCAACAATTGATTTACCCTTGCCATGCTATTAAAAAAAATATAAAGCCTGCAATTTGTTGTAATTTGTGAATAGCTTGTGATTCCATCAATCATCCCGCGACTTGTTCCACTGCCCATGTTTATTGTTTGTTGCTTTTTACTAGCTCGACTTAAAATGATTGCCCCAAACTTTAAACAGGCGTTTGTAGATAGAGCAGAATATCAAAGCTTATGTTTGATGTGTGCTCCATCGCAGCTTTTTGACTGGAGGCTGCAGCATCTTTGTTTTTGCTGCTTGCTCCCTCCACCCACAATGCCCTGGTGCGATAGCAAATCCTTTCCTGATTTTCCATGTTCCCAAAGCTTTTTGTTTATGGCAGGAGGCTTGTCCTCCCGAAGCACAACCGCCAATGTCCTACCATAATTCCAAGACTGGAGATGTTGTTCTGGTCACTGTCGCAGAGAAGATTCAGCCGCCGTCGCAGGGTAACTGTCGGTTCACACCATTCGATCCTACGGTCCGTTGAAACGAACGAACGAACGGGTGGTTTCCATGCTCTACACCCTGGAACGTCGCCCACGTGGCCTCCTAGGACGTTTTTGAATCGTCGACCATGGGTGGAGGCGCCTCAAGCGAAGCTATTGCAGCAGCAAGTGGCTCGGAAGGGTTCTGCAACTCCAATCGTAGAGGTTCTGCATAGTCGTAGAGGTTCCTGCAGGAATACCAAATCTATCCTTGCAGAATGGTATTCCTGATGGCAATCCTTTGGCAATTCAAAAATGAGACAGGAGGGAAAGGATATGTTGAGCAGCAGGTGCAGGAGAGCTTGTGAAAAAGGAAAGTGCAGTCTTGTCCTAGGTCCTAGAGTAGCGCTCAAGGGCATCCTTTTCAAGGGAAGCTATTTGATTTGTATGTTTTTTTCTCTTGAGGGCCCTGGCGACCCCTAGGAAGACGACAAAGAAGAGGCTTCTAGTGGAGTCTTGAAGCAGTTTTCTTGTTGTGCCAATCGGGAAGGACCCTCCAGTGCCCGCCAGTCTTGTTCCAGTTGGAGCCATGTGCGTGCTTGTTGCCGATACCAGAGCTGTTCGACTGTCTTGCGGTAGCATAGCCTAGCCGTTCCCTACTGGTGCACTGTTAGAGGATGCTACTAGGAGCAAAGGGCTTCGCTACTAGGAGCAAGGACGCTACGATCGGGGCTCCTGGCCGTACTACTAGGAGCAAGGACGATCCCGCTGCACTGGGACGCTTGGAGTGAGCGGAACCTTGACATTGATCTGGGCTGTCTCTACATCCCCTTGAGATAACTAGTAGATATCGGACTGAATGGAAGAGATTTCTACCTGGTTCAAACGTCTAGGGTCTAAGCCTAAGCATGTTGTTGCCATCCTGTTGTCAGATGTGTTTGGGTATGTTTGGGTGCGTGTTTTAGAGAACTTTCACATGTCACGCCCATGCAAAGTTCCGCAAGAAGAACAAACGTGTTGATCCGGTTTCTGGGCGTTTTTAGCTGAGGCAAGATGGATGAGAAGGAGTTGAAAGAACTCATCAAGGGAGCCCTGGATGCCACAGGTGCTACTGTAGGAGCAGTAGCCATCATGGCGGACGACCAAGACGTTCCGGCAGAAATTCTACGACATTATACATTATTATACACCATTGTTCTTGTGGTTTTTAGTTGCCGGAATTTGGAGCAAGATTGTTGATGGAACCTTGTACGGCTAGACCTTACAGCATACTTCTAATTGGGTTCGGGCATGTGTTGGATAGCCTTGGCTGCACAAGCCACATGGATTTGGCTCAAAGGAAGCTGATACATCGGCAGATAGAAATCCCACTGGCGATATCGAAGCCAGATGTGTTTTTGTGTTTTTGATTGTTTTGGGCTTCAAGAAAGGGTGTGGTTCATTCCCTTTAAACCGACACCCTTCGATGTTCAAGCTACGATGACGTACCACACCCGTCCGCCATGACGTCCCACACGGTGGAAACCCGTTCCGACCGCACCGGACCGAAGGATTGGACGCGGAGAGTGCCATGAAGCTCGGCAAGGCGATGGATGCGGCTGGCACCCGTGGCAGCCGCTTGGACCGAAGAGTGAAACCGATCGTCGGAAGAGGGTCAGAGGTTGGTCGTATGTGACAGGTGGATACAGGTGGGTGTTCCGTGGGATGGATTTTGGTCATGGATGCTGCTAAGTTTCAAGGTGGTTTACTGTGCCACGGAGTATTCAGGCCAGAGAATGCTGGCAAAACGGCCATTTTTGTTGCAGGTCACGGTATGCTCCATGAGCAGATTCTCCATGTTCTTTTTTGCCCCTTAATTTGGAGTGCAACCTGCGGCTGCCAGAAAACGGACAGCCTAAAGAAGGCTAAAGAAATATGGGCATCCTGGAACAATTAGTTTGTTTCTTGTCCGTGTGTGTCCTATTTCGGCACAATTTTGTGGAACAGCCATTGTGAGAACGAGCCATCTAGCAATGCTTTAGAGTTTGCAGGCTGAAACAAAAGGATTGGCACTGACGAGGCACCGCAACGAGACAAAGCCTCCGTCTATTTCAGTAAATAGCCGAGGGAAGGAAGATACAGCAGATGTCCTGTGCAAGACTAGTGCAACCAGCAGATTCATGCAGATTCAAGCCGGCCTGGAAGACCCTCCACTTTCTCTATTTTTTATTGGGTCCGCTGTCCGGACGTCCGCGGTCCAACGCATCATCCCTCTCCACCTTCGGCCAGAAGAGATGAAGAATGCGGTGTGGCTCTGGGGTGAAGAAGAGGTCAAGAAGTTTCTGGAAGCTTCGGAGTCTTGGAACCAAATGACTAGTGCGAGCGCTTCTTCAAGGAAGCTCCTCCCCGCCCTTTGGCGGGGGGAGCTTCCTTGAAGCGTGAGCTATCCTGCGTTCGTGCTAGTAGCGTACTAGTAGCTAGTACTAGTCACTAGTCCCTTAATCAAGTAGGCGCCTACTTAATTAAGTAGGGAGGGGGGGAGCTGGCAGAAAAAACCGTCAAGACATTTCTTGAAGCTTCAGCTTCGGAGTCTTCTTGGACCCGTTGGACCCGACCTGGTTTGGTGTTAGTCACTGAGCATGACTGCTAGTCACGACTCCGTACGACTGCTGGACGACTCACGACGAGGACAGGATCTCCCCAAATGTTCCGATGCTGGACGAATTCGGTGCTGTGAATAACAAGGATCGCATCCAAGGACAAGGAAGAACAAGAGAACTGGCCCCTTGTCATGGTTTCGGACAATTCTAGAACCTGGAACCTGCACTCTGAAACCATTCTCCAACCCTGTGCCTCACTGTCCCGCCTGTCCCGCATGTTTTGAGGAGATCAAGAGCAAGACACCCGAGAAGTTGGATGGCAAGATGTCACTCGGTCAGTGGCACAATCCGCCCACCTTGGGCCGAGCCGTCTGTGGCGGAGCGCCGCTGGCTGAACGCCTCGAGAGTGGGCGGCGGAAAAACGCCGGCCGTGGCAGGAGGGGAGGGCTGAAAAGAGTGCAAGCAGAGAGATCCGAAGCTGACCGTGTGTTTGTTGTATTTTGTGGTAGTTTGTTGGTGATAGTATCTGAACATACTTTCACGGATCCTGCTTGTGGTTCAGACAGTTTTTGCTTTTTGGAGTCTGGCGCGGAGCTACTTCAGCGGATCTACAACTCCAGAACGTCCTGATCCGGCGTCCGGTCATTCTGTGGTAGATCCCGGGTAGATCCCCTCCGCTGTGTCATGTTTAAAGAAAGAGAAAAAAAGAAAGAGAAAAAAACACGGCACGCAGAGACAAGAAGCTGCTAGGGGCTCCTGGCCTTACTACTAGGAGCAAGCACTCTACTAGGGGCTCCTGGCATCGCTACTAGGAGCAAGGCCGCTACTAGGGGCTCCTGGCCTTACTACTAGGAGCAAGGACGCTACTAGGGACTCCTGGCATCGCTACTAGGAGCAAGGACGCTACTAGGGGCTCCTGGCATCGCTACTAGGAGCAAGGACGCCACTAGGGGCTCCTGGCATCACTACTATAGGAGCAAGGACGCTACTAGGGGCATCACTACTATAGGAGCAAGGACGCTAGGGACTCCTGGCATCGCTACTGGGGGCGAGGGCGCTACTAGGGACTCCTGGCATCGCTACTGGGAGCAAGGACGCTACTAGGGACTCCTGGCATCGCTACTAGGAGCAAGGACGCTACTAGGGACTCCTGGCATCGCTAATTACTAGGAGCAAGGACGCTACTAGGGGCTCCTGGCATCGCTACTAGGAGCAAGGACGCTACTAGGGGCTCCTGGCATCGCTACTAGGAGCAAGGACGCTACTAGGGGCTCTTGGCATCGCTACTAGGAGCAAGGGCACTACTAGGGTCTCCTGGCATCGCTACTAGGAGCAAGGACGCTACTAGGGGCTCCTGGCATCGCAAAAAGTGGCAAGGACGCTACTAGGGACTCCTGGCATCGCTACTAGGAGCAAGGACGCTACTAGGTGTTCTTGCCTGAAATAGCTTCCCTCATCCCCATTCCAATCACCTTTGAGCGCCAGCCTGAGGCTCTGGTGATGGAGGTTCTCCACCCTAAGGTGAACGGTTCTCCATCCAATCCAAACACTCGAAGCAAGTGTTCTATGTTCTCATGTAAACAACAGTTCTGGGAAGATGATGTGGTTTCGGGGGTTTCGTCCCTGCGGGACCTGACCCGAGGTTGCTGATGCAGGAGGGCGACTGGGAGAAGGAGGAAGACAAAGAAAAGGCCCTGACGAAGCTGAAGGAGGAGTACCAGGGTCCTCGAAGGGATGTCCATCAACCCCCCCAGACCCGGGTCCTGGTGTATCAGGACGGTTTGCTCTCATCAAACGTGACAACGCCAGGACTGGTGCGTTTTGCTGGACTGACTAATGCGACTCGTAGGGAATAAGGGAAGTTTCGCCCCCAATAGAGATCCTATTGGATCCAGCCACCCTCATTCCCTGCGAGTCGCACCAGTCAGTGGAAATGGGTCCACATCCGATGTTCCACAAGCTTGTGCCATATTGGTTGATCGTCCCAGCAGCTGATCGGCGCACGCGAAACTCGATTTGCTGGAGTTTCCAGTCACCATCGGTTCGCGAAGGAATGGTTGACCTGGGGGCCTCGATGGCTTAGTTGGTACCAGACTGCATGCAGAATCCAACAAAAACATGGGTTGTATTCGGACACCTTGTTAAATGTTTGTATATGTGTCTTTTTGGTGCAGTGGGACCAGAATGTTTGTTGGGGACCAAGGGGTACTGGTATGGTTCATCCCATCATTCCCTAACTACTGTGGACCAGAACTCTGACTCTTTGCATTCTCCTGTTTGCACTGGTTTTCTTGAGTGGAGGCTTGGAAGTGCCTGCTGCCAGTGGGCCTGAAGTTTGCTCAGGCGGGGACTTTGCTCAGGGACTTGTGAAGACTTCTACCTTTGGGTCCAAGTACCTCCTCAAGAGGTGTTATCAGCAACCTCAGTAGGTCCCTATGCAAAGACTTAGCCAAAGGGCTAGGAAAAGTTATAAGTTAGGAAACTGAAGCCAAAGCCTCAAACCCCAAACTATACTGGGGAGAATCCCCTGGCCGACGACCGTGGTGAGGTCTCAACGTTGAAACGCATTCTGTTATCTTCCAAAGAGACACCAAGGACAGAGACCCTTGCAACATGTTTCATTGACCATTGAAGCAGAATTCGATAGAATTCGTATAGTTAGTATAGTTTTTCCATGCCGCAAAACTGCTGCTTTGCCAGATGCCCTTGACACCCAAACTTTTGTCAGCTGGTAGAGACATCTACAGCATTGGTTTCTTGGTCAGCTGTCTCTTCAACGAGCGCTTAGTGCACAGTGCCCCAAAGCACACACGACACACGACTCACAACCTCAGCCAGGGCTGGTACTGTACTGCCCTGCAGGGTGCCCTGCCTGCCAAAATCTGCGCTGGTAGGATCAATGCGAAGCTGATCCTCCCTACATCCCTCCAGCCGCCGTCAAGAAGCGTGCTTGCTGGCTTTGGGATGAAGCCACCGTTGAGGAGCCTCATCACACGATGCTGTTTTGGTGTTGTGGCTGAGAAGAGGGTTTTGATGAGCCACGTGTTGTGAACAATTGTTCAACAAGACTTTGACATGTTCAAGATCGAGAAACTGCGACTTGCACGTCCATTCAGGTTGGGCTCATGATAATGTGCCAGTATGTTTGGATAGATATGGGATGATATGGGTCAAAGCAGCCATACTAGACCCACCAATCCGGGCGTCATCAACCCACTTGACCTTTGTCTCAAGGAATTGTGCGGGGAGATCTTTTGCGACGACTACTACGTGAAGGCACGGCGAGCTCGGCGACCTGTCAGCCGTGCGTGCTATGTTCGCCGAGACGAAGCTTTTGGAATATCTAAGGGGCTTCCCACAAGTTAGGGAAGTCCATCGGTAACTTTTTGGATGATTCTTGAAGTTAAACTTAAACTCGGCAAAGATTGACATATTATAATTACTATATGAATATTATGAATCTATATGATACATTACGATATACAAATACATGTTGTGTGTGTTGGTCCTTGTTTTTCTCACCTCCTACCAAGCTGTGGGTTGAGAAGTCCATGTAGTGTGGCGCCAACGGTGAATGACCTTTTTTTGGATATGTGCCCTCACAGAGTCAAGACGTGTAGGAAAGTTCCACATCGAACTGGAAAAGTCGTCCAACTGTCCAACGAAAGCAAACACGAGATCGGATTATTCAGGTCGAACATGGTCGAACGTTTCGATCAGATGCCCTGTTTTGATCTGATTCCATGAATCGAATTCCACGATGTTCCCAACATGTTGAGAAGTCCTAGGTGTAGAGCATTTGGTGAAACAGAGACGTTCTTAGGCGAGTGGTCACTGGAGGCCTTTGAGGGACACAATTTAGATGCAAGAAAAGTCTATTTTAAGGATGTTGCAAGAATTCCACATGTTTTGGCCTCTGAACATTTGCTGTGGTTGGCATTGGCTTTTCACCCAAACGAGTCCCCCTTCAACGGCACAGATCGCTTCCCATCTAAGAGCCAAGCTCTTCCGACCGGTCACCAGGGGCCATGGAGCCATTCATAGCCCAGGTGTTTGTTCTTGTCCAAGAAACCGTTCCCCTCAAAGACCGGTGCGCCCGATCTGGGATCTGGGTGAAGTCGAGTCGCACTGAAACCGCGGCCTCCCAGCGGTTGGAGCGCGCGGCGCAGAAACTCGGCGCCCGCAGGAAACCGAAGACGAGCCGTCCGGAGACCCGTTCCGGAGCCATCCGCGATGGGGGAGTCCATGGAGTGAGGCACAGTGAGGGCGGTGAAAGAAGGAGGTTGTTCTTTCCTCTTTTCTTAGGCGGTGCTATTCAACAGGACTAATTAGTGAGGTGAAAGACGAACTCTGAGAGCGGTGACAAACTGGTTGTGTCAACCTAATTATGTGTTTCTTGATTTTTCTTGGATCTCTTTTCCATAGAGGTTCAACTTGAAACCATTCAACCCTTGTTCACATTGACTGCTTGTGACCAGCTTGGTAGATCTGACAAGGAGTCACCTTCCCAGAAAAGCTCTGAAATGAACACCTTGCAATTGATGGGACCCTCTTGATGCTTAACCGTAGTGGGTGGCACAAACGACATCCTGCGTTTCACGGTCTGCCTCGAAACCACTACAGGAAGCATATGTTTCTTGCCGTGTCAACATCAAAACCACCAGCCAGAAAACATGGAAGTGAACTTAATCCCGAGCAGGAAGACTCATTTCCTTTAGATAGAAAGGGACTTCCAGGTTGGTGAGTCACAGAGTAGGTGGAGAAGTATAGGAATAGACCACACCTATCCTTTGGTGTCCCATAGTTTACATATAGGCCATGCATGGCCATGCAATTGTTTCTGCACTGGTGCTTGAGTCGTGCCAACACAGGGGTGTTTATTGTTTCGATGCTGTGCCAAAGCACCGTTGCTTGTTGAATCGTTTCAAATGCCACCGCGACGACCACAACAACGACAAAGACCACAGCAGAAACGACGGCAACACAGGCAAGAACAAGCAAAGTCCTTCCGCTATCTTATGTGTTAAATCAAGTTCCTCTTTGCATTCCGATTTGTCAAAGCAAATCATTACCCCATGTTGACTGTTGCCAATGTTGGGCGTTCAAATCCCAGGGATGTGAGGCTGTCTCAATTGGTCAAAGCCAATGTCCTTCTCTCACCAAATTCGATCAGTTGGGCGGCGCATTCCAAGGGACAAGAAGGATGTGGAACCTGTGAAATGCGACGGGATCCTTGGTTCAACATAGCGGTTCGGAGCAGGATGGAACTCAAGGAATTCCAGGTTGTTGTTGTAGCCATTTGTCGTTTTTTCTCTTCAACATGACATGCAATAATAGCTGGAATCACCCGTTCTGGATGCCCCTACCCTACCAAAAGGCCTATAATAGGCCTCTGAGTAGGCGAACTTTGGTGGGGCCGAAAGCCACCCACCCTGGCTCCACGGGGGGACTGAGAGGGACTGAGAGGTGCGTCCGACTTCGCGTCGTGGATGGGAAGAGGATTGCGAGATAGGTGATGTTTTCCATAAAGCTGAGATTTTAGCAGAGTATATTGGGTAGATTTAGTTTTGACTTTGTTGTTGTTAACGTCGTTGTTGTTGTTGTTGTTGTAACCATTGTTTTCACCGTACCCAGTCTTTCCTATTCTTGGAGAAACATCATCAACTCCACGACACGTTCCTCAACTGAGTGGCGTCGTCCTCAGACGGCCGAGCCCGCACCGGACTCAGGAAGACGTTGATCACCAAGGCCCGCAACGACCTGCCGGATGACTTCGCCAAGAAAGCCATGGAGGCGGGAGGTCGTTGGTTGTTTGATGGAGGAAGTCAGGTAGGTACTGCATCCTTGCTACTAGTAGCGATGCCCTTTGCTCCTGGTCCTAGTAGCGTCCTTGCTCCCAGTAGTAAGGCCAGGAGCCCCTAGTAGCTTCTTGTTCCTAGTAGCTTCCTTGTCCGATTTGGGATGCCCATGTTTGGGTTGCCCAAAAAGGCTGTTGACGACCTTGTGTGGACTTGTCGTATTTGTTCACACTTAGTTTCATGCTGGCAGCCAGGGGTTTCTCACTCACGAAGGACAGCATGCATATTGAATCAAGGCTTTATATCAGAGGGTTCCTTTGCGACACGTGATGGCCTATGTGTTTTGCCTTTAGGAATTGAACTCACCTGAAAATTGGATAAACTTGGTGTGTTGAAGCGCTTCGCTACCAAAATAGGCAACCTCCGTGTTGTTGGCGCGTTGGGCGCCGAAATTGTGTGGTGGGCCATTCGAGCCATTTTAAAATGACGGTGTTGCATGCGTTTGCACAAAAGAGGATCGAAAGAGACCAAGGCTCATCATCGGGGCTCGTTGTATTTTGAGCGGGGCTGATCGTTTTCTTACCTTTGATTTGTCTATTTTGCGGGGTCAACACGCGCGGATTTCTCGAGCTATGTAGCCAGCGCGCAAAAAGTTATAGCATTGCGCACTTTGAAACTGGGAACTTGCAAACCTTCTCTATAGCAAATCTGACTCCATCTACGGAAATCTACCCGAAATGTTCGTCAGAACAAGATTGTTCGACATTTTGTTGGATCAGACTGGCGTCTAGCAATTTTCCCATGTTTGGGAGTTTGAACAACATGATCAGTGATTCTGCACCCTAGGCTTTCAATCACTGTATGTGATGAAATGTCTCAAGTATTTCGAGGCCGTGAAACCCTAACAAACCCCAAAGACTTGAGAAACTTGGTGAATTATTTGACATGAATCAAGATACATTTGGCGCAGATGCAGTGACTTTGCGCCTACCCCAGTGAGTAGATTTGAACGGCAAAGGCGGACCTGTGGATCGAAATCGGAATGGGTTGCGTTTGTCGTTTCTTTGAGACCTTTGTGTATCACGAACCAAAACAACACCTTTTATGGCATCCCTTGCCAAGCCAAATTTCAAGTGATCCTGATCCAAAACTAGAGTCAAACATGCATTTCCAACGTATGTACAATATACATCAATATATTATACACATGTTATGGACATATAAATAACAAATACGTAGTTTTTGGATGTCATCGTCATTCGTCTTGATGTTGATATATCATAGACATTTGAACTCATCAACCATGTGACAAAAAAAATATATGCATATTCACTGTGACCGCGTGTGCTTCACCATCCCTGCTGCCGGAGGAAGCCTTGGGACGCACCACTCTCTTGTTGATGCAGGACATCCTCATGGCCTGAACACCGAAAAGGATCTGAGCGGTTTCAACGGAGGTCTGATGTTTCGCGAAAAGACTGCGAGAGGCAAGAGAAAGGGTAAGTCGATGACCTGGCAGAGACGTTGAGACGGACTTTCAAGGGGACTAAGATGCGAAAGGGACCTTCGAGGTTTGCACTTGGAACCTCCTGGCGTGCAGAGCTTGTGTTATGAGTTCAACAGGTCATGAAGTGCCTGAAGGCAGGTCATGAAGTGCTGTATGTTGTTTGTTTGTTTGTTTGTTTGTCGTCTTTTTGGCACAACTGCGCTGCCCTGCGCGGACGGGGAGTTCTCATCGACCTGTCGCTCTCCCCCCTGCGACGTCCGCGAAAGTTGGACTTGAGGGTGGGAGATCGGCCGTTCGGCTGATGTTCGCATGAGTCATTCTGGTCGGTTGCTACCGACCCAGCAACCCAGGTCCACGGTCCTTAAGGCCTAGAATTGGCAACTTCGAAGATACTGGTGATGTGTTCGGAGAGCATTTGTTTGGCGGCTTGAAACAATTGGTGTGTTGGAATCATGCTGGTTTAAAGAACAAAACAACAAACAGACGTCTTAGTGAATTTGTGACTTGAAGCTCGCATGTCTCTCCTATCATCGATCAATTAATATAACCTATGCATGGTACAATATGGAATCCGAATCCAGATGAGCCTATTTTAAGTGATCATATTGCATGTCCATAGTATACAATATGACACTTGCTGGAAGCACCCATCCATTCCTTGTGATTCAGCAGTGGCAGCATCGCTGTAGGCTCTTTGTTTCAACAGACAGGAACATCCCCAGCCACACCTGTAGAATCCCCCCAGACAAGCTTTTAAACCCTAAAAGCAGTGATACCAAACACTTTCTCAAGCACCCGGCAAACTCACCCATGTGAACATGGTCATGCGGCCGCTGATGACATCGGCAAAAAGGACGTCCTCTGGCCGCACGCCGCCGCGCGCGTGACATTGGGTGTGACATCGAGATGTGTTCCACAACAGTCCCTGTTCACAACAGTCCCTGTGTTCCACAATTGACGTGGGACTCGGTGGTACATTTGTTTATTTTCCTGTTCAAGCCGTTGGTCCATGGGTTCCACACAGATCTGTCTTGGTTGGTGAAGAGGACGCGCCGGAATGCCGTGCCGCAGGTGCCGTGCGCACGGCACCTTCGGCACGGTGCCGGGAGCACAGGTGTCCGGTCTGATGGGGATAATTCCAAGAGCATGATGGCCCAACTCCTCACTTCGCAGGAACAATCAGGGGATTGTACCAAAATATCCAAGGACCCCAAACCATGGATGGTTTTATTCCTATAGACCAGCCATGGCAGACAGACCTTGGACGCATCGATCATCATCGATCGATGTTAAAATGCTTGATGTCAAACAATTTGCGGACCTCCTTTGCAGCAGACACTGTGGGAATACGGATCAGTGTTTTCACTGACTGAATGACTGCTTAGTTACTTCAGCTTAGTGGTGTGTTGGGGTGCATTGATAAAATCCATCTCTCTCTCTCTACATCAACAATATTACGTGTATATATGCCCACTATATAATATACACTATAAATTGTACGGTACAATTCAGAATACCCAACATGTTTATTTATTTGCGCAGGTTCTCACCTTCCACTATCATGTTCTTCCATGCACCCGATATTTCGTCACCCGCTCGCTTTCCCCGCCGGATCAAGCTCGAGTCTGTGCGAAATACGCTCAGCTGACCCCGTGAACCTTGCTGCTCCTGTTTGCGCCATGGGTTCAGGTGCCTCCACTCCTGCGGATGTTGTCAAGGAAGCAGGCCCGGCATGGTGACATGTGCAGACTCTAGGGTGTATAGATATTTTTTGGGGGGATTCAGCCAAAGTGGAGGTATGAATGAACGTGACATTTGCAGGTGTGGACGGACTACTGCTTCCCAGAGGATCCCAAACATACGTTGAGAAGGTGATCGCAATGTGAATCACATGCTGGACAACTCCAAACGTGTTGCATACCCCGCGACCATGCTGATGAAAAGGAACGGTTTTAACGCACACAACCCTGTCACTCTGCCCACCGCCTTGCCTGAAAACAGCCATCAAGGTATCATGAACATACAATTGTAGGACCAAATTTGTTGACAAATTGGTTTTAGAGCTGTCTCCAGGCTCAATCTTCCAACTCCCAAGCCTTTTCAACTTTGCCCCAGGTAGGTAGCACAAGATATGCTGTACAATCCCCACTGCACATTGTTTGATTCTAATTATCGATCATCCACTCCACTCGATTCGCTGTCACCATCAGCCAGATTGTGGTGGCCATTTTGCCTGCAGCACACCACATGCAGCACAGCAAGACTGTGTGCATATGGTTTTGCCAATGAATCCCAGCAAAAGAACTATAAATCTTTGCCATATTCAAAACAAAGTTGCCCAACAAAGAAACGCTTGAGTGCCACAAACTCTAGGTTTGTATTGGAGCCAGCACTGCATATATTTGCAACCTTGCCAATGAAGTCTTCCGGGTGATACCCCTGATAAAATCGATGGTTGATACCTTGACCACCACTAGCAAAGGCACACGACAAACAATACATTAACACAGTTTACAACTTAAGAATAAAAAGCTTGTCTCTTGTCAGCATAGTTACCATCCTCTTTTTGACTCTGAGCTATCTCTTGGAATGCCTTACATGGCACAGGTGATTGACTTCTTTCCCTTGAGAAGATGGGTTGAATGTGTCAGGGAGCTTGATTCGTAAGAACCCAAAATTATTGAAATGAAAGCTAGCCACATGTAGCTTGGGTCGGATGGGAAACAAGAGTTCACCAGCATTCACGGCCATATGGCTGAGGACCAAGTAGTGTGTCAAACAACCATCACATTCCCGTTGCAGATCCATAGCATCCTCTGGACTGAGGTACCTTCCCAGCAACTCTGTCTTCCGATGCCATTCAGCCAGGTGGAACCTAGGATCACAAAGTTTTGCACGATAAATGGTAAATCTTCTACTTTTAAGGACGAACACAAACCCCGTTTCAGCTTCTATAGTTTTAGAAACGCTTTGAGTGAAGTCACGTACATGATGCAAGAAGGGGCATCCACCTGTCGTGCACATATTGGCCACCATTGGCCAGCAGAACCACTTCATGGCAAAGCCAGGCCAACACACAGCGAGCCTCAGCTGGCACACAGCCCGTTCAATACTACTGTATATTGATTTAGGCAACCAGCTCTAGCCATGGATGCACCTGCCATGGTGTTGGCAGAGGCCAGGGATCAGTCATTGACGGGTCAACAGGTGATGTTTGGGCCCCACCAATGAATTTACTGTAAATACTATGAACAGCCTAGTCACATTGTAGGCCTTGCTCTGCAATTCAGGCCAGGGGTGGTTTCGTGATCTCAGGCGCCAAGGTCGAAACTTAGGCATTGAATGCCTCAGATGTGGATCTAATGCAGCACAAACCCATGAACTGGCTTCTAATCAACAGATATTGATTTTAGTGGTGCCGGATGAAAGTCATGTTGAACAGGCTTAAGCACACAATTCGGTTTGCCCGAGTCCACTCCCTGAACCTTCCATAAGCAATCATAAGCCGATCTGATTCCTCCAGAGCAAGGCTTCCAAAAAGCTCGACTTCATACTCCATGACCTTGCGGATAACACTTGCACATACCCATAAGTCAACCCCCAGGTTGACAATGTGCATCCCATCCCAGCGGATGCACTGTACTCTGAACGAAGGCAACTGAAGCAAAGGACCTTCACCGCATTCTTCTGACAACAAATTGTCGACCCCCCTACATGTATATATATATAATTTTGAGGAAAGAACAAAACATGCTACCATTAAACTCGGCAAAGGGTCTCTGTCGGTCACCATGTTTGCAACACTCGTTGAGAAAGCTTTCCGTGTTGTGGCGGAATTCATCATCAAGCTTCGAAGGGGCTTTCACCAAGTTGGGTTTCATGGCCCTGCAATGGTGGCAAATGCTAGTGCACAAGTAGTGGCAGGTCAATTGTAGCCATTCCTGATATTGGTCATAAACCTGTTAAGTAAAAGTCGCTCCTATTTGCATGAAGAGAAGAAAAAGGAACAGGGCCATAGATTTGAGGAACTCACCACCAAAGGGAAACTTTGATAATATGTATTAAAGCTTCTTGTTGCCATTTCCAATCTCCTCTGAGATCACAAACAGCGTACTGCATGCACTCACCGCCAGGCATCACGATGCCTTCATTGAACAAGTTCGTCAAGGACTGAACTACCTTGGGCGGCCAGTGGCTCAAGGATAGTGCCTGGAAGTTGGGTTAAATCTCAATAATATTTACATTTTGGGTATAATATAACCTGAAGGCTGGTTGATGCAATGCAAGTTGCAGGCTCCAAAATCGCACGGACTGTTGGAAACCCAGCTTTCAGTTCCTGATTTGGGCCAGTATTCAAAAACATATCACTATGATACGTATACTATAAACGACCAGTAGACAAAAACATGCAATCCAGTCCAGTTTCAGAACGTGTGATGCTCAGGGGATAGCATGCTTCAATGCTGTGCTTTCTATGGTCCAGGATACCTCCCATAGCAATAAGCATCACCTCCTCACCGCTTTCCCTATATTGACATTCATCTCCCCATAGCCAAAGAGGGTAATGCCCCTTGCCAGGGCTGATCTCTGCAAGCGGGCTGTTGACACCTGAAAGATGGTCCCAAAATTCTTTGATCTTGGACTTTGGAATGGAAGGTAGGATGGGCACAATGTTCTCAGGCAGAACAATGGGGAGCCTCCTGCGGTCAAGCTTCCAACCCCTTGGAGAAACCTTTGAACACAGTGCGAGTACTGGTTTATAGCTATGAGGCTATGATTTGCTGAACACATGTAACAAAAACCAGACCCTGTCCTGCTTTCCACTCCGTTGGGCCCCCTTTGCTTTTGAACTGGTACATCAATCCAATCTATTTTCACCTGTCACATGTGCAGCACAATCCAACCTAATTTCAAGCGTTTTGCTTGGTTTTGTCAAGATGGGGCCTGTTCCGGGTCGTTTTTGACAATCTTCCGCATGATGTCCCGCTGACAGTTGGAAGAAAACTTCCCACGGCACCCAGCTGATGTCAGATCAGCACATGGTCCTTGTAGCTGGACTCCATGACGCTTGAACTCCTGCCCAAGCAAAGGCACAAACAAATTTGCAAATATGATAGGCCTGCCGTTTTCCGGGTTTGATGGGGCCTATGTGTTGCAGTAGATCTGGTCAAGCTTCAGCACCCCGCTCCTTGTCCACATAGTGCATCAAAGTTTGTGTTTTTGTGAACGAGGTTTCCTTAGTAACAAGTGTCCCACACCAGAACTAAACATAAATGACATGTTCTGGACAACCATGTTGTCATAAAACTAGCTATATAGTTCTAAAATTGTCATAGATAAAGTCTTTCACTTTTGGACCATGCACTAGCCAGCATTGAACGTTTAAGCCAAGCTTCGCCAAGACCAGCCTGTTTGAGAAGGAAGTTGTACAGTGGTGACTTCTTGTCCTTTTTCCGAACAGCACCTGCGCAAGGGAAATCAGATGTTGAATCATGTACTATAGCTATATAGTTACAGGGCACTAGGTACTGGCAGTTGCAAATATTCATCACTGCCTGACTCAACATTTGTCAAAACATAATCGAACCCAGTTTGCACCAACTCCAAACATGATATGATGACAAAGTGTTCAGTCCCACATGCATGAGGGCCACTGAAAGCCTTTTGTTTCTTTGTCCGCAGCTTAGCGACAGTGATTTCAACTCAAAAGCTTCGCATGACTGCAGCAGTGCACTGCCCAATCCCAAGAATATTCACACATACAGTGTACTAGTACTGTAGTAGAAACAAACAACAAGGTCCAAAATCAGTTGCACTGGCTGCTGGCTAAGGATTTCCCTGGCCCAACCTATCCCTCTTTGAATCACTGAGACTCACTATGGAGCAGGAGCTGGTTCTTGCGGATCAGCTGGTTTTGGATCGGCACGCGGCTTGGCTTTTGCTTTGGTTTTCGGCGGTTCCTGGGCTGTCAAAAGAATTGGCACACTAGGGCCTGGTATCTCCACAATGGGATGGATGGATCCAGAAATCACAAACTCAAAGTATGAACAGGCGATAAGAATGTGATCTCATGTTCCCATGGCTAATAACAGTAATAGATTTCTGGAAAGTCTCGAGCACACCCTTGATTGATCGAAGGGTTCCACCATAGCTGGTGAACGCTGAATCACAACTGCGGAGAGCCTTCATACAGTCCTCTTTGAACCTGTGGTTGTCCGGAAGATCAATTTTCGAGTCCTCAACACGCTGGGCATACAACCCCTCCAGCTCAAGACGGGCATTTTTAAGTGCCTCCGACCGCCCCTCCAACTCCTTCCTGAAGCCATTGATCAAACCCATGCTCCTGAGCTGCGCAGGAGCACTTTTTTGGATTGGAAAAAATTCTACCCTATGGGGTTTATGGGAAGGGCACTTGTGGCCACCATTGTTTAGGGGCTCAATAAGTTTCTACCAACACAGCTCCCTGTGCCAACCTGTTAACTGGCAGTTATATGTTTTTTTTTTGTACTAGGTAGGTTTGTGGACCCATACTGCAGGCTGGCACAGTATCAAAATCTAAACCCATGGTATATGGCTTAATGCGGGGTCCAATGCCAAAAGAAGAGGATGGTAAACCTTCAAGTGGTTGAGGCCAGCTATAAACAAAAAAACATGTTTGATCGTACTAGCATCAGACCTACCTTGTTATCATCTAGCTTTGCTTGCCATGCCAAGACTTCCGTCATCTTAGAACTGCAGGCTGATATGCTGGCCGAAAGCCTCCTACTCATTGGCTTTTGCTTCTTTCCCTTCTCTTCAGGAGTGTCTCTATTGCCAGCTGGCTCAGTCACAACCCTACCATCCAAGGAGAACCTCATCCTGTCCATTTGCGAGCCCATCTGATCTTGCCTGAGGAGCGGGGATTCTGGCACGGAGCAGGGGAGGTGCAAACAGGGTGATGGTGTTGGAATAGCTATACATAGGTCTAGATATTCTAAAAAGCATGTTCATCAAGGTGCAGAATTGCCCTTGAAGCAGTCTCATCAAACGCACCGGATGCGGTCAAACCCACAGAGAGGGTATCATCCTGCTGGTCTTCATACTCCATTGAATCCCACACACGGAGCAGGTTCCAGTCCTGGGCTAGGGTGGGTTCTTTCTAATATGTTTGCAGGTGTATTCATTTATGGCATGTAATATAATCAATGCAAATGAGACTCTTCATTCCCCTTTGCTTCTGGGTGAGGCATGAAGTATATGGTGGAATCATTGGCCTTCTTGTCTTTCTCTTGGGCTTGCTTCTCTTGAAGGATTTGGGAGGCAATGGCCAGCCCAAACTTTTGCTTGACATCTCGGTATGGCATCATGACGTGTTTTCCCCTTCTCCTTTGAGAATGTGACTTTTGAAGGGATGCCAGCAAAGAACTGTCCATCCAGTTCTCACCACTTTGGATGAAGTCCTCGAACATCGTAGTCACACTGGCACCACCTTAGTGGCTTAACAGGTCAAACTTGGACACATATATATATTATATAGGATAGTGTACAGTTTTTGTACAGGGTTTCAGTTTGGAAGATATGTCATTGCATCTAATGTGTTCCAAGCATTGACATCAACCATCCCAAGCTTTGATCTCGAGATTTCCAAGTTTGAGCCCCAGGTGCGGGTCTCAATTTTACTATTGTGTTCAATCCGGATGCAACCCCAGAAGCACAAGCAGGAAACAGAGTTGGATCCATTTGCTCTGATGCTATATCCTGTCCCCACAACCTCCCAGTTCATCCAAGGAACTGCCCTTCTTGGCGTTGTAAAGCTCAAGGATAGCTGGGGGACAGTTCCTTCCTGTACATGCGGGATTGGCTATACCAGTGTTAGGAGGTCTATATATATATATATATAGTATTATTGTTCTTGCATTCTAAAACTAAATGACATATATCGGAGTGTGTGAGTTAGCCAAGATCTGACTGAACACCGACTTTGGACCCCAAGCCTCCAAACGACCTGTTGAAGCGCATCCGTGCATTGTGCGCAAGTCTAGCCAAATGCTGCGACTCATCCTCTTCAACCCCACGGGGGCCAATGAACTTGACCGTCCCATCTGGCTGGAAAATGGCATCTGGATCGTCTTTGTATTGTTCATGCAAGGTTTTTGCCTCCTTTGCCTTGCACAGCTTTGGAACATATATAAACTAAAAAATGGCAACAAACATCCATACATATATATATAGTCAACTTGTAGGATGTGTTTGTCTTTCCTCTTCAAAAAACAAATGTTTATATATATACATATATATATATACAGATCCCACCTCCAGTTGAGTTGTATCCATCCTCCCCAATACACCCTCGGCCACATGAGGAAGGTCAGAAAGATCAGCACCATTAGCTACAGCTTCAGGCGGAGCAACCGGCTCAGCAGGTGTTGCCTGTGATCGAATCGAGTGATGGGGGGGGGTTGCTACCCAGCCAAGTCAATGGTTATAATTTTTCACTTGGATTGGCCTGCAAAAAAAGACCCCCACAAGTACGGTTCGACCTGCTTGAAATGCAGGTTTTGAAGGGGGGGTGCCGGACTTGTGGGGGTCTTTTTTCACAGGCCAATCCAAGTGGAAAATTAGCAGTCAATGGTGTCTTTGAATGTGTTATATAGGACTTATAGAGACCAATAATGTTAACCACAACAACCACTCCACAAAATATAGTAATATATATAGCCAGAGGGCATCAGAGACCACTGCGGCTTCAAGAACTGCAAGCAAGGCCGATTTTTGAGGACCATCCGGCAATTCACGAATCTTTTCCAAAGCGGCCCTTTCCACACTCATCTCCACAGGTGTGTTTGGAGTGGATGTGGGTGGCGGTTCCTCAAGAAACATAGCCTGAAATTTGAGATCAAGCTCCTGCACTAGGGCATCACATTCTGGGTCAGTGTGCTTCTGATCATGACCTGCTATCAATTGCAACAGCTGGAAGATGTGGGAATCCACAAGTGACTCCAACCGCTTGAGTTCATCCGAGTGTTTGGTAACGAGCATGTAGGCATCCTTCTTTTTTTCTGCGGCCCATTCATCCAATTTTTGAGCTCTAGGATCAGAAACCCCAATGGACCCAGACCACTTTGCCAACATCTGGGACTTGGCCTTTTCAATCGACACTGACTGCTGTTCGAATGTTTTGGTAGCCTTCTGGATCTCCATTTTCACCAGCTCTTGTTGCCTGTGCACCTCCAAGATCCTTGAGAAATGTTCATAACCCACATCATCACCATTAGCCTTATCGATCTCATGTTCCCCCATCGAGATCCACTCAATGACTTTGGGTTTGATTTCAGCCACATATTCCATAGTAATTTCTGGTGCCTCCGGACCAAAAACAGAGTCGGAAAAGGACCTCACCAAAGCATCTGCCCCCTCATCCGGGGTGTCTTGCAGAGAAGGACCTTCTAATGATTCCATGGAAGCACCATAGGCCAAAGTGGTTGCCGACAATATGGATCTTAGTCCACCCTTTGCTGTTGGCAATGGTGTGGAGACAGCACCTCAAGTAGTACAAGCCACAGAAGATTCATGACTTGGATGCTGTGGCAACACAGAACTGACTCGTGATCAGTTCAACTGCACACATGGGCTTGCACAAACTCGTCCACAATTATGAACTCTTTGGAGGACATGAATATATAGGCCAAAGAGGCATTGGGGTTGGAACAGTCTTGATCTTGGTAATTTTGGGGCAAGGCACAGGTAGTGGATTTGCTTGGTGCAATGCGCACTGAACCAGGTGGCGATCTCCATGTACTGGATGGCTTTGGTGCCGGTTGGGATGCCTGGAAAGGGATCACCCGTGGTTGGACCAGCTTGAAACAATTGAAATCACATCTATTATTAACATGTGATTACATAAAATAAGCTTTAAAAGTTCCCTGAACTTCCTGAACTTCGACCTTCACTTTCTTCAGCAATGGGCTTCTCACCGGAGTGAAATTGGATGAAGGTGGGCCACGTTCATTCTTCTGAGGTGCAGCACGCACAGGTGTGGCAACTGGAATGTCGCGTACCCCTGGAAGAGTCCACAAGCATGAGGAAATGAGGTGACCAGAAACCAATTCAAATATTTATTGAGCAATTGGATCTTATGACCTTACAATATTGGTGATGGCTAGCCAGGAAAAACAGTTGATTTTGAACAGAACCAGTGTTGTGTTAGTTTTGGAGGTTGATACCTATCCCAAAGAATGGTCTGGTGATAATGTTTACAGTCAACCCGTCAATATGTTTGCATTCAAGATTAACTATTTATCGAAACATATCGGAACACAATTCAGACAAGTTTGTCCTGGACTTCAACTATGAACATATATACTTTCTCAGGGGACCCAACTTCAAATAGCATTGCCAAAGCATAAGTCATGGATCCTGCAGGAGCCACATCTTCAACTACTGCAGAAGCTTTGGCCACGCGTTGCCGAACTTTCTCCAACTCACGATCGAAGTCGAACCTGTCTTCCGAGGAATGCGAGGAAGCCTGTGGCACAAGAGGCCAGGAGAAGCCCAAGGTTAACTTCAACATCCGATTTTGTTAAAGCCAGGACGGTAAAACCATGGAAACTTATCCCAGCCTGTGTTGGCGATGTTTTGGCCATTGATTTGCAGGCCGTAGCTCGAGGTTTACTGCCAGACATGTGACTCCTACAGAGGAAACCAACATTTCCACGTCAACTAGGGCAGAAAAACAACAATTTTCAGAGGGTCTCATTTTTAACGCAAATTAATGCAAATTAACGCTCTCGATTGCCTCAGCACGTGATTCTAACGCGGATTAACGCTATTTTAACGCTAGCCAGGCTGTCGAACAGTACTAGTTTTGTATTCAACTGTGACTGATTGTGTTGGATTCTTTTGTTTTTCCGAGTCACATTTGTCATTTTGGATGGTTTGGTCACAGTTTTCACCACAGCCTAGGCCACAGTGTCGTTGTTGGTCGCCAGCTGTGACCTTCCCCCACCAGTACTCCAAGCTAGCTACAACTGTGACACTAGCTAGCTAGCTCTAGTCCTGTACTGTGACCTCTCAAAATGTGACCTCTCTAGATCGACCACACTAGTACATCTGTGACCTCTGTGACCCCTGTGACCTCTGTGACCATTGATCGATCACATACTGTGACCGTTTTTTTTGAGGATTGGAAACCCGCTCCTCTTCCCAGCACTGAGCCACCAGCAGTACAGTACGGATCTGACAAAACGGCTCCAGCATGGACTAGCACTGTACATAACATCCTAGTTGCATGTTAATTATAAGATCTCAAGCCCACATGTCTAGCTCCAAAGCAGCCCTAGCAACTCGGTAAAATCCAACAATTCACCCCACTGCCCTGGCCACACATCCCTCAGCTTCTGCTCCAGGCCCAGGCACACATCATTTTCTCGATTTGCAAGGCCAGTCAGGGCCAGGCATTGGGTTGGTGGCAAGGGGCATTTCAGAACATAAAAGTTAACGGGATCTGTGCATACCACAGATTTTAAGGGGCCCACAGCCTCACCAACTCTGAATTTGTGTTGGCCCATGGGCGTTGATTTGGGAATTGGAGTCCCTACGCCCTTGTGCCACACATGTTGCAAACTACCTCATCGGCTAGCTGGTGCTCACAAACTTGAAACAAGTTTCCCTCATCAAATGGTTAGGACAAAATTGGTTTGTCTAACATTCTTGAGTCAAAGGAAAAGGCACATATATAGCAACCAAAGATCATAATATGACTATGAACCTTTCACCCTTCCAAGGCCCGCATCCTAGCCAATTCAGCTGCTTGCCTACATGGCTCTACCTGAATTGGAATGTCAGGATCCGGTGTGTACCTTCCTGACTGCACAGCGGAATTAATGAACTCCACCATGGGCTCCAAGTTGGCGAATCTCCAGCACTCGGGGGGTGGTTCCTGGCAGGGCCAGGCAGCCATACACATATCACATATACAGTTCACATGTGTGTGACTACCGCCCACTAGCTATAATTTGGAACAACATTCAATGGAGCAGTGCAAAGTCTCCTGATAACCAAATTTTTGAATGAATCCAGCAAGATCGGGCATGGGGATGTCCTCATGGTTTTGGTTGTGCATCATGAGCTTGAGTCTCATATATGTACATATATATCCTTCCAAAAGAGGTCCACAGGTCATATTTTTAAAGCAGACAACAGTTGAAGACCCAAGCTGCAGACTGCATGAACTCCAGATGGTGCTCTGCAACACGGGAGCCAAAGTCTCGCGGATATGATTGAGAAGCTTTCAGGTCCTTCGATCCAGTCCTTGCGTTGTTCACACAACCTCTAAGTGAACCATCCCAGAATATGACATCACATGACCACAGTGTTAATGGTAGTACTACTTATGACATAAAGCCTAGTGTCACATGGACCTTGTTGCTGGATTTGGACACCGTGATCTTCACTATTTCCTTCCCATGTAGTTTGGCCTTGTCCCTCAAAGCCTTCCTGTTCTCTTTGGACATGGGCTGGTTCAGGTATGCAGCCCATATCCTTGGCAAAGAAAGGCCGAGGCACAGGTTGGGTCCTTGGTTAGGGAGAGCCTAAAATAGCCTAAAGATGCCTGCACTTCTCTCCTCCCCTACCCTCAAAGTCAGAGGAGTGCGATCCGGTGTCCTATACATTGGGGGGTCTACCAAAAGTGGGAAACTGTACACATTTGTTCTCCAAGCAACGCATTGGACAAACCCAATTGTGGTTTCAGGCTCCAGCCACCATAGAATCCCATGAGCCTGGTTTCAACAATGGCAACCCTTTGGTTGGTTCACCCATTTGGCTCACCATCGACCCATATATTTAAAGAAACCAAAAAAACAAGATAAATACTGGACAAGCCCAGCTACCATGAAGTCCTGTGGGAACCCAGAGTTGGCATGTGCATGAGGTAGTTCAGAAAGGGCCAGCATTGCAGTGAGCTTTGTAAGGGGTTTTCCACAAAGAACACCACAGATCTTGCCAGCGATACCAGTATCAGTATGCAGCTGCGCGAACAAATGCAATTGCCCAATTGAACAAACTGCCGGTGCAAGGATCCATATGGATCAGTCCATGTGCGATTGTGACACGATGAACTCATGAAGCTGAATGATTGACAGGGAATTGCCAGCCATGTCAACCCCCTTGTTTTTGTTCTGAGAACCAACCCCAGACAATGGATGAAGCCAATGACCAGGGTGATGTCATGCAGCACTGGGTCCTTGACCAAATCAAATCCTTGCCTTGGTTGATCTGTCATCACATGACGGGTTCAGTTCAAGGTGATGAAGAACCACAAAACCACCGGATTGCATGATTACATCATCCTGTTCAGTAATAGGCCATACCCGGGTTCCACAACACAGCACTGACATCAAGTTCGGTGCCCCAGAAGCTGCCTGCCGGGTTGCGCAGTGGAACCACGATCACCTGGGCACTGGCTGAAGAAAGAGGGACTTAGATATATTACAAGAAAACTAAACAATTTGGTCAAATATGATCAACATGGGCAACATGATCAAACAAAAAAGGATTCTAGCTAGACATGCCAGATGAAGCAATGGATGTGTTTACTCAGCATTCACTGTGTGTGTGTTGGAAACAATTTGCCCACTGGGTATCCAACGAAATCCCTTAGTGATGCTTTCAACGCCACTGAAGAACTCGGAGCAAGACAAGTCCTGACAGTAGCCAATTCAGCAGATCTGTCAAGCTTGACTACAGTTGGCCTAGCCCCATCATCCAGACAAAGGAGGTAGCAAAAATCTTTGCACGACGACCCACCCCATCCAGTGATTTGGAACCTTGGCCATGGCCATGTGTGGACAGAACATACAAATATGCAGTGATCCTAATCCAACAGCAACATATATATATATAACTTATATAACTAAATATTTATTGAGCTTGAAAATTCATCCCCTAATCTCTGGCCCTCTAACCTGATCCAAAGCAAGCGGTCCCGAAAGAGCTGTGGCTGAGTTTGCCCAATGAAGTCCAGCAGGTGGATCCTCAGAATGGCTCCACATATGTGCATGCATCTAGTACATGATCTGACAAACTTGGAATAAATAGGCTAAACATGGCTAAACCAATTCCAGGGCACACCAAAGGTGGACATCCCAAGCACAAAAGGACAGCGCACTGCAGTTTGGAGATGCTCAAAGATCTGGGCGCCATAGCTGTCACACAAAAGGTTCCGAGCAGAACACCCAAAAGAATTAACTGAAAATAAAACAACCCAGAGGTGGTCAGACACCTCGTAGAGGGATGTTGCCTGAATGTTCATGTACTTAAGCTTTAAAGTTTAAGCACCAGTAATTGCTTGATGTTCAGCCCGTTCCAGGCAGAGCCAAGCTGGCATACATGCAATGCCCAACTTGAGGCCAGGGGTTGGTGACAAAAGCTAGCATGGCTTGGCGGGAAGCCTACGAGCTCCCACCGGTCTCCCCCATGGAAGGTCTGTGGTTGACAAATGACCTAGTGGATTGTCATCGCCTTGATCAGCAGACTTGGGACGGGGGAGTTGACACCCCAGGGGGGGTGGGGGGGGTCTACACATGAATCCCTCCATCCAATGACTTGCTAAAGAATGGATTGCGAACATGGTTCAATCCAAATCTAGGTTCACCTCACATATCCCATCAGCCCCCCAGCACAGAGGGTGTGGCACCACCCAAGGCTTCTGATCGCGATGTGTCTCCTGCACAAGCAGGTGAGGGAGGTCCCAAATCTATTAACTAGACCTAGGCCTAGGTGGGGTGGGCAATCGGACTCTTACATTTCCCAACTGAAAGAACACACTTTGAGATGTCTTAATGTTTGTTATCTCTTTCAAGCCTACCAATGTCACAAATTCCCATACTCAACGCCCTGGCCTCTCTGTTCAACCAAGCTTGAACTTGACGATGATGAGGCGCCATTTTGGCGACCTGCGTGCACATGACGGGCCACAGATTGATGGTTGCTGCTGGGCTCCAAGAGGATGGGGGCCAGGGGGTCTTGAGGATCACAGGCTTGCGTGTTCTCAAGAAAAAAGATGGGCATCCAAACAGGCTCATCTTCCATATTTTCCCATATATCAGAAACTTTTTCCCTCCGTGCTCGCATGAACCTTGATCAAGCAACTAGTAGTTGCAAATTGCTGAGCCACCAACTCCAAGATCTAATCCACACACTGCTGCCTCATTGTGATGGGGGCCACACCCCTCAAATATATGTGTGTCGATTTCAGGGGAGTCCTTTCCTTTCAAAATGGCACCCCACCAATTCCCAGCAACAATGTGTGCAATATCTGGATGGCGGCGAAGCAGATCTATAATCGTTTCTGTAATCTACTTGGAAGAAACTGCATGGCAACCATCTCACTATATATATATATATATAGCAAACCTGACACGAAACAGTTTTCAGGTTCAGATCAACAAAACAGATCTGCTCGGCTATTTATATAAGTACATATTTAGATATCAGGCCCATTTCAAGGTTTGAGCTAAAGTTGATTGATAAAAAGTCTGGTTGCAACACTGGTTTGGCCCAAGTCTGCCAATCAACCAACTATGCCATCTCAGGCAGCTCAGCTGTCATCCCACATAGCAATGTACTTGGCCAGAGACCACCTGGCCAGTGAAGATCCTAGAGCTCTAAACCTCATATATTTAAACATAGCCTTATAGAGAGATGTCTGTAAACTGTTAGTTGACTGCAAGGAAGCATGTCAGTTGTGCGCAGTTGCCGGATCTGGCTCCCAAGGGATACAGATGCTGCCATTGGGATAAGGGTCCCTCCCCATCTTCTCATGAACCCGCTCCTCTGAAGCCTGGCCAATATAGTAGTGCGACTGGTACAGCACCACCCCAATGTTGCGGCCCCGCTTCTTGGGATCATGGGCTGTGAAGCTCCTTGGATGGAAAAAACAATGAACTTGACGTTGCACACGTACCTGATGCCAAGCAAAAGATTTGAAAACACAAAAAGTGATCCTAAAATTGTTCATGCATATGCGAGTATCTTCTTTGCAAATGATTCCGGCGGAAAGCTCAACCCATCCAACTTCAGGCCCCTAAGACGTTCCAAGTTGCTAGCTGCCCTAGTGGCCCTAGCATCAACTCGTTTTTGGTGCTTGGTGTTGGGGCTGATGTTCACAGCAAATTTCTTGGCCTTTGGTGACAACTTCAAGGCCTTGCCTCTTTGCTCCATCTTTGCAGGGCTGGATGGTCCTGATTTGCTCGGGTCAGATGGTGCCGACTTGTGTTGTTCAGAAACTTGTTCAAGTTCCTTCTCCAGCTGCCGCTTGACTGGTTTCTTGGTCTTTTTGCTCTCACGATTGGCAGCATCAGCCTTGAGCTTTTCAAGTTTTGCTTCAGCCTTTTGAATCTTCAAGGCTTCTGCTGCTTTCTTTTTGGCTTCTGTGTCAATTTTTTTTTGTTCTGCCTTGTCCTTTGCTTCCTGCTCCAACTGCTTTTTCAACTCACGTTGCTTTGCCAAATCCGCTTCCACCCCCTGCTTTGGCACCTGGCTTTGAGCTGATGCTACTACCTGTGGGGCAAGAACAGGTGGATTGGGAATCAACTGCTCCTGCCTGCGCCTTTTGGCAGCTGGGCCCTGTGCAGAAGGTGGCTGCTCTTCAGCATGTGCGGTGTTCTCAGGTGGGGTGGGTGTCTCTTCTTCTGCAATGAGCCCAGTTACAGATGAAGGCTGGACCACCTGACCACTGGTATCATACACTCGTGGGCCTTTGGAGTCACAACGGTGTGCCACCTGCGAGTCCTCAATGTCCAATTCAATCACTGGATCTGGATCAACCGCCTGCACATGAACACATTCACGTACAAATCATGAGGTCCAAGTCAACAGAACAGTTCCCTGAATCAACCTCCCATGCACCTGCGATTCCTCGATGTCCAGGTCAACTGCCTGCGCATGCATATATAGACATGTACGGATCTATACAGCTCACAGGACCTATACAATTAATACACCAGTTGTTTGAAGGATGTTGATGCAGTCCTGATTGGCACCTGGATGCCTTTCAAAGAACTCCCGTATGCGAAGTGAATAGGGAACAAATCCATGGCCAGAAAACGGCTCATCCTTAAACTGCATTTATTGATCAAGCGGCTGACAATACAAATCTCATCCCCAGAGCTTTAGATAAGTGGCTCCATTCACATCAGCGGCCTCACTGCTTGTAGCAGGAGCACCAGCATTCCCCAAAGCTGGACCAGCATCCTTAAGATCCAAAATGCTAGAATGCGTTTGTCAGACAGTATTGACGCATTGAAAGTCACATACAATATATGATCCTGACAGACTTTAGATAAGTGGCTGCAGTCACATGAGGGGCCTCACTCCCTGCAGCAGGAGCACCAGCATGCCCCAAAGCTGGACCATCATCCTTAAGATCCAAAATGCTAGCATGCGTTTTTGAGACAGCATTGAGGCATTGAACGTCACATACACAATATAATCCTGACAGACAGATAAGTTGCTGTAGTCACAGGAGGGGCCTCACTCCCTAGGCCGGTAGCAGGAGCACCAGCATCCCCCAAAGCAGGACCATCAGCATCCTTAAGATCCCAACTGTTAGACCAAATTTTGAGGCAGCATTATTGAAATTCACATGAAACTGTTTGTTGAAGAATCAACAGCTGAGTTTCAACTTGTTCTGATTTGACTTCCACTGGCCCAGCTAGCACAGGACCCTCGACCAAGTGAACAGCTGTGATAATCGGCTCATCATCCAGGTCCACCTGCAAATGCCTCTCGTCCTGCTGGCTGAGCTGGCCAGGTTGCCCAGATGATTGTACAGACAGTGTGGTGTGGTTTGTGGCATAATTCAAAAGGGATTGACACAAGTAACGTCCTCCAATGGCTCCACAGGTGGTGCTTCCTCCACACTACTGGCCTAGCAAATGCATGTTTTATTGTAATACCAACACTCAAAAGATAGTCCAAAAGCAGGCCTCTGCAAATTTGATGGTTCGGAAGGACTTCACAAGGCTCTTGAGAACCTTCACTTTCTCGCTCCTGCTTCACACCCAAAGGTCCAACAATGTTGTGTAGCATTTTGCAAGCCATGTTGGTTCATGTTGGTTCTTATACTAAGTTACTAGGTGTCTTTCTTTTGGCAGGATCCTTGACTCAGGTGTCCGATTGGTGAGAATCACCAAGTAAGTCAGCAGCTTCCGCAACCGAGTAGATTCTGCATTGGCCCATTCCTAGGCTCAGTCATTTACAGCAGGCACTAGAGGTGGTAGCCCTTACAACCATCATCACATTTACTTGCTATATGCCTAGATTCTCTGATCTTGCCCTTTCCTCCACGTCGATGGTGAAGATCAACATGGAAGTTGCAGCGAAGAGACAGAAGTAGCAAAGCCCCCTGATCAGGGACACACTATAGCTGGAACAATACATTTATGTAAAGGTATGGCCAAGCCAGACAGCACACCAAAAATCACACGCAACCAGCCTCAAACTCGGCCAAAATTGGAATTTCATGGGTCGATCCCGGCTTCAAGTGGAGTTCGAAACATATGCATGCAATCTCGCGGATCAGCTCAAAGTTGGTTTCTAGATCCTGTTCTGTAATGATTGGCCTCTCACGTTCTGGAAAGCTAACCAACTCCCGACCATCTGATGCAAGGATGGCCGGGCCCCGAGTTGCGCAATAGGTCATCAGACCATCATGGATCTTTTGCCCAATGGCCTCAATATAATGCTCAAAAAGTAGAAAAACACATGTCTCACTGGTTCATGCACACAGGTTGCACTGTTGCTACATATCTAGTGCATTCTTGAAGATAAGTTGCACTAACCTTGAAGCGCATCGGCTTCGAAACCATCAGGTCTTCCCCAACCATTTGCTCCTCGATGATCGATCCCCCACGCCGCATAGTGTCCGCCCAGGTTGATGCGTGACAGTCTTGGGCCAAACTTGGCCATGGATCCGGAAAGAAAAGTGGTGTCACTGGATGCGCTGGGTCGAGTTTTGGATCAGTTCTAGATAATCATCCCAAATCACCCGAAGACTATGAAGACGTATTTGGCTGGATTGCTTGGATTGTCAATCATTGTCAATCCCTCCCTGGGACCCAAGTACCTTATCAAGGTGATCAGAGACACTGTTATGTAGGCTTGGAGGGTCCAAGTACCTTATCTCACCACACAAGCACACCTGCAGCGGCCGGGGGGTGGCGAACCTTTCAGAGCAGCAAGCCGCAAGAGACCCATGTATGGAAAAGGTTAAACAAAAGGTGACCAATCTAATGCCGAGGGATGGCATCATCATGTGATAATCACATGCATACCTAGTCATGGCATGGATCCCCAAATGCAAACATGTCAAAATTTGTTAAACTGCTTGCATTTCAACTGTTGCTTGTCATATCCTCAGAGCCACCTAAAGCAAAGTGGCATGCAACACCAACAACTCCTTCCTGTCCAATTGATTTTGGGAGTGATACCTTCTGATGGGTCCCAACCTTGCCTCAGCACGGACCTGGGAACCCAATCCAGTCTGAGCCCATGCTCAGCTGGTTTTGGACCAGTCACCTTCTGAGAAAGGTGTTTCCGAAACACATGCTGACAGTACGACTGGATCCCCAGGGCTTCAGTTCTGGTCGCAAATCATAGAATTGTATTGGATCATGAATAGGAAAAGGACATGGTCACATCAATGTCTATATGGTCCATGAGTTCATGATGCTTCGATTCTTGCCACATGATTTCTGGGTCATTCATCTGGTCGCAGCAACTGGCTGAAACCTTTTCCACCAGTGCTTCTGCGGTGAACAGGAAAGATGGAGCACAAGGACTTGAAGGATATCCTGGGCCTTTTGGCAGATGAGGAATGGTCCAAATCTGGCCAAGCTAAAATGAACACCAGAGCATTAGGCCCAGTTTTGCGCCATCCGTCTTTGGAGAGAGCTTTGCACCTAGAAACCTGCTTGAGAAAGTCTTGGGGTGAGAATTGATGTGATGGAGCTGTGTTTGTCAAGTGGTTCCAGAGGTCTGAGGAGTATTTCAATGAAGGGATGTCGATATATGATATATATATTTTTTTTTTTTTTCGGGGGGGGGGCAGGAAACCATTAGCCCGCCGAGGGTGAAAAGCAGAATGGCCGGAATGGCTGTAGGTGAAGTTTGAGTGCATTCCTTTCGAGAGTCCTGGCAGAATACACATGTGTAGCCAGCGTAACGCTTTTCAGATTTCAGAACGTGAGTAGCGAAAATAGTGGCAACGTGAGTTGCTCGATACCCTCGAGAATAGTGGGCATCGATTTGGAAGATGTTTGTTTTGACCTCCGAACGAACGTCATTCACAATCTGACCTCCAAATCATCCAAAACATGTGAATTTCTACGGGTTATAGATAAGTTATCACAGGTAAATCACAACTTGAGCACAGGTACATCTCGCGTTTTAAAGTATATTAAACATGTATAAACAAAACAACTCCTTGCAAATCGCAGGTTCAGCAAGGTTTAGTCATGGTTAAGCACTCGTAAATCACGGGTTCTACCTCACACCGGAACTTTTCCTGATAGTATTCAACAAGTTTAAAGTGTCAACAAAATAGCAATGGAACAAACAAATTTCAAGTTCATTCGTGTAACCACCCTGTTCTTTGAGCATGTAAAGGAATACTATCAGCGTTACCTTGCAGACAACGGGGGAATACCCGGGGTTGTCCCAGGAAACCCGAGCTTTCTTAAAATTTGCAAGAACACATGGGGTTTGTCCGCATACCCGAATTAGGTTATGTGTTTTTCTCCCAAATGCTCTTCTATGGCACCGAAGGACCCTGGCTCACTAGAGTCACGTACTTGATGTGGAATTGCTCAAGTACAAGTGATGTCTGGAATTGTTCAAGTGATGTGCTGATGTGCTTTGCTCATCCTAATCATCCAGATTAGTCGGGCTCTCAATTCGGGAGACTTGCTTAACCCTTGTTTGCCTTACTGAAGAAAAACACTTTCTGTGGTGGAACACCTAATTTAGAGACCTACAAAAACAGACCCGTTTGAAGGAGGGATGGGCTCCTGAAGTTTCCTTCCCTGTATGGTGGAGAACATAAGGCTAATTTGCAGCATTTGAAGTAGATCCAGAAGACAACTACTAACTATATACTCGTCAGGCAAGCTGAGTGACGAAGACAATGAGAAGCTGAAGAAGGTCCTCAACCTCGCAGGAAAGCCTGGGAGTAGCATGGCATCGCTCAAGGCATGGCAATGATGAATTGGACATCTCTTTGTCGCGCTTCATAGCTTTTCCACATATATATGGGGTTTACTTTTGAGCGGGGCATCATGGAGGGTGGATGTGAAAGATACCATCCCCCTTCTGATTGTGTTTTCGAGGGAACCACGAACAGGGCGGGTGTATCAAAATAATGGGCGACCTCTCAGATTCGACCGCCGGAGTTCGGATCGGACATCGATTGGTTGTCTACCCAGGCCAGGGCGTCTCCCTGTTACATTGGATAGAATCTCATTGAAGCTAATAATAAGTGCTTGACCCTTTAGAATCTCTTTTGACCCAAGTGTTTGAACCTATAAGTGACGACAGTCGCGTCCGGACCGCTCCGTTCGTAGCGAACAAATGGAGTCAACACCGGGGACGACACCCGACACGTCCCACCACGTGCGGCTCCAAGGCAACATGCGCCGTGCGGTGTGGCTGTGGACCGAGGACAACTGCGCCGAAGCCTTGGGCGAGAATGAATTGGAAGGCGCATACTCCCAAGACACTGGGTCCAGGACGTCCTGATTTGCTCTTCAAGACCGAGATCGGAAAAACACACGTTCTAATCACGTTCTCACCATACCTGTTGGAATTCATTCGACCAATCAGGACCAAGGTCACATCGCTCTTCACATGTCCTGAATTCGCCCGTTCAGACGGAGATCTTTGGTTTGGTTTAGACATCTCGTCCTCACCGAACGACGCGTTTGGTTTAGACCCGAACTGAGTGTAGCGGTCACCGAACGAGTCGAAGGGGCCGGATGAGTCGACTGAAACGCAGCTGCGCACGGTCGCTGAGCCTTCCACGTTCCCCACGGCCGATCCGATCCGCATGGAATCTGGTGCGTTCCGCGGGGTTGCACCGCTTTTTGGGGGTTTGGAAGTAGGCTGTAAGGGACGGCACGCGTTCGTGAACCAGCGATAGCGATGAACATCATGGGAGGGTGGGGGGAAAAATGCAGGTTTGGATGACTACTTGTTACTTGAAACATGCAGGTCTTTTTTGGGGTTCGGATGTTTGTAATTAACACGCACCAGGAGCAATTTGAACTATATGTCATAGAACTGATGTAGTTGGATGATGATGGATTGTGTTGGATGAATTCTTGCCATGATGGCAGCATGTAGATTGCACTTCCTTTGTTTGCTCACAGATCACACACCGACCTCGCAGGCGAGATCCCCAAGTGCACTGGCAAGCAGCAGCGTGGCCGAGATCCCTCGTGTTCCCATGTAAGTTTGACGGCAAGCGTTGCTTTTTTAATCATCATATTGCAATATTTATATATTATCAAAGTCCCGCCATTAAACTGAAACAGCTTTCTTGGGTCATGATGATTGCTAGCCAAACCTATGAGCCAAACAGGCCTTTCCCAATCTGTGATTTTGTGGAAAAGAACATTGACACCTGCCTGCATGAATGAGGCTTGTCATGGATGAAGTGAAATTTGAAAAGGAAGATGACAAGAAGAAAGTTGACACCATGATTAAGCGCGTGATGCAGATGTTCATGGAGGTGCGCCAGCGAGCATGTTCCGACAGGTGGCAACTGATCTCAAAGACATGCGTTGGCTATGACATGCTACACATGGCACAGGGCCCGCGGGCTCGTTCAAAGCCCAAAGGAACCTGTGGACCATCGCCATGCCGCAACGCTCCGCCAGGGTCAGGGGATCACAGTCTCGGATCCCAAAGACTCAATGATACTTAATGTATTGGTATGGAATATTCATTAGCTTCTTGCTCCGTTCGTAGCGATGCCAGGAGCCCCGTTCGTAGCGTCCGATCGCTCCTAGTAGTAAGGCCAGGAGCCTCGTTCGTAGCTTCTTGCCCCTAGTATGGAATATTCACCTCCACTCCCTGGAACCATCATGGAAGTATATGTCCGCATGTAGCATGTAAAGGTTCCAATGGTGCCATTTTCCACTTCCATGATAATTCCAGGGAGTGTACATTGGCCCATTAAACATCTTAAAACCATAGATTGCATGGGTATGTGTCCGAGATGTGCTACGCTTGCACAGCGGTGGGATCTGACACATTGAGACATGGACGTGTTGCAAAGGAGGTGCCTTAGGAGGTGCCCTTTGAACATCCTGAAACATAGCTGGAAGTCAGATTCACAGCACATGGAAACTGAACATGGACTCTAAAGGCTAGGCTGAACAAAGTACAGCAACCCCCCCTGCTATGGGTCTCTAGTTTGGTGCTGTCGCCAGGATCAAGCACAGGCCGACGTGCCTTATATCCCGCCAGAGAGCGCGAAGAAGCGCGCGGTCTGGCTCTGGGACAAGGACTGGTTTTCAGCACCGGCATCGAATGTACAGGGATAGAGGTCGAATCTGTCTCACTTGTCGGACCGGGGGGTGACGGGTGATAATGCCAATGTATCGTATCGAAAATTCATGGAGTAGTTATAAAGCGTTGTATAATATATACCTAGAACCCATTTGATATCCTTTTTGATAAGAAACGACCATATTTTGGATAGTTGAGTCATTCAGGTTCTAGTTCGAGGTATATAATATGTATATCCTGATCTATGTAGCACCTTTTGCTTGTTGGTGATCATTGTCCGTACCAAAAGAGCACAAACAGGTCGAAGACCATATGTTGAAGCTATCGATCAATTCTTTGGTGTGTTTGGGTGGGAGTTCAATCCTAGTTTGGGGCTAGTGGTGTTTGAGATCATGTTGAGTGTGATCACACAAAACATCCCAATGCCTAAGAGCTAACCAAGGTATATCATGCCCTTTGGAAGATATGTTAGTGCTTCTTTGCTTCAGGTACACGTAAACATGTTTGGTAGTTTTGGGGAGTCAAGGTGATGCTAGCTAGTAAACTCATGTTTTGGAATGGCAACCCTACCCTGTCAGTGGTAAACGAGGATTCTCCACTGAAGCATGCATGAATTAGATGTGAACAAAGATGCGATGGACATTCGCAGGTGGAAAAGCACCCAAAGGAGAATCTGGATAGCTTTGTCTCAAGATGAACCGAAAACCATAGAAACCGATTGATTTCATTTGGGTGTGCCAGTGGTGTGCCTGTTGATTCCAAAAGCATTGCCTTTAGGAATAGAATTCAATCCAGTTGTGGCGTGTCAGGGAATGACACTGTAGTGCTTCTTGTTACTAATAGCTTCTTTTTACTAGTAGCGATGCCAGGAGCCCCTAGCGTAGCGTCCTTGCTCCTAGTAGCGATGCCCTTTGCTCCGTTCGTAGCGTCCTTGCTCCTGCCGTTCAAAAAACATGTTTCTCACCCTTTCTCCTGTAGTGCTTCTCTCGCCACGGGCATTTCATCTCTCAAACACTCAGAATCTCGTGGACCCAGGACGCAGTGAAAGAGTTCCTCTCAGAGGCACAAACTGGCAGGTGTCGTACGCAAATGTTCCAGACGTTGTTGGGAGAGATGTTTTTGTGAGCGAGATTCCATGGTATCTTGGGTCAACACCAATAGTGAATTTGTGCGGGATAGCTCGCAGGATGTGAATATGGTCACCTCACAAAGTTGTTGTTTCTTTGTTTTCCGTGATGTGTTGACCACATGGGTCTAATTCACAAGACCTCGGTTCAGGTGTTTTTCTTGAGAAGCTCCTTCTCCTCCGTCCACGTTTGTTTCTCGGCCTTTGGTCGACATCTCGTTCCGGGGCACCAGCCGATCGTGCAGCGTTCGGGGGAACGCTTCCGTCGGACGGTGAGCGCCGGTGTGCCGCCAGTCGAATCCCAACCGGACCAAAAAACACCTTCGTTGGAGGGTGAAGACCCCCAGATCTGATCTGAGACCGGGGTTAGATCAGTCTCACCGGAATAGCCCATATCAACCCCGTATCCCACCCCCTCGGACCGGATGGTCGTGGTCTGACTCACCTGAGAGATGGCCTGAGCTCAGTCCGGTAGGTGGAAATCGATGTGGAGATGAAGGATGGGTTTCTTGGCGCTTAAGTGGCCCCAGATCCGCCTTCTTGGCAAAGTGCAATGATCTACTGAAGTCTTACATCAGGAGTCAATAAGGAGTATAGGTCAGCCACCCTAGAGGAGAAGGTCATTAATTTGTTCGAGAGCAAATTTTGATAACTTCCCTTTGCCCAATTGCCCACTGAGGAAGGAGCTTTTGACGGATGGTCGCAACAAGTTCAAGGATGGCCAAGATGAAAAGGTCCAGGAGCTGTGTTGGTTTTGTTCATTGCGTCTTTCGCCTCATCAGTCAATTGTCATTTCGCAGGCATTTTTGAGGTTGGTTCCTGACTTGACTGAAACTGAACAGCTAGATCGGTGGAACATGTACGTAACATGGTCAATGCGTTAAGCAGTGTTTTCAAGGCTGATTACCGATCGAGTGTAGCGCCTTGATAATTGGAAGTTGGCCGTAGCTTGTTGTTGAGGACCAGTTAGTTTGATAATGGAGTTCCGACCGAATGATGGGTTCAACACAAACCACCTCAATAGAGTATCCTCCACATTGGGATTCATGCTCTCCAAAACTGCAGGAAGTCCTTGGCAGCATCGGTTTGATGCTCATGCAGGAGGGAGGGACGGAAACCGACCGAAAAAGAGATGGAGATTTGGCCCGGAGGGAAGTGTTGGCAACCTGCATGGTATTTCATTTTGGCCTCAGTGGTCTTCAGACTGACATGAAATAGATCTTGTTCGCAGGATGTTTTCAGGAAGGCAGCTTGCCACCTGTCCCTTCTGCAAGGCCAAGTCTCTCCCTTTTCATCATTTGGTGCGCCCGACCATAGCACCCGACCACAGCACGTTCAGGGTGAGAGCATCATAGAGGACAGGTAGGTGCAAGTGTCAGGTGTCGAGGTTGGGACGTGGTGGAAGCCCTACTACCGATGGCTTCCAACCTAATAGCATGGCCTCCAACCTACTATCTTTGATTATATTATCTTTGTTTGTGTCAAGGGCCAAACAGACACCTAAGTGTTTTGTTGCTTGGAACTTCCAATTCGGCCGTGGCTGACATGAGTCCGCTTCCGTTGCGCTACCGCTATTCTTTGCACTTCCGTTTGAAAGTCCATCAGTTATCCCAAGTTGAACCGCACCAAAGCATCGGCTGTACCGCACCCCTTCACCCGCAGCAAGTCGCGCTTTGGGAGTTCGAACGGCAGCTCCCGAGGGATGAACGTGTTTGTTGGGAACACGTGATTGGTCCTCACAAAGTTGTTGAAAGAAGCATATAGAAAGAAGCATGAAAAGAGATATGTTTTTTTTAATGAAAAGGTGTTGAATCTTGAATTTGTTTGACCAGCGCACACTCAATAAATCTCAATAGTTACTCAATCATGCAAATTTGAGCCAATTGAAAAAGGTGGCTTGCAGCAAGAGATTGGAGAGCCACGAGTGATGTGGTGGCTTTCCACCTGGATTCTCAACTCCTACAACTTCCCCATCCACGAGGACTCGCCTTCCCCAATTTAGGGAGCCACGAGTCCTCCCCAGGACATCGTCATGGCCTGAGCAGTCTGAGGGGCTCATCAGGAAGGGAAATGGCTGGCCCAGGCCGGGAAGGAATGGAGGAATGGAGGCTATGAACCATTGACAGGTTCCTGAAGTTGAACCAGGTCGATTTCCTGAATTTTGCCTTTGCCTGCACGGTACAGACAAAGATACTGTACTGCAAATTTCAGATGCTAAGTTCATAGCGGGCCAGCTCCCGAGTGCCAGCAACCAATTGTCATAGCAGTGGTCAATGTGCAGTTGCATTTTGTCCTTTAGTCTCGGAGGTTTAGCACTTGCAACATTTGTGTGTATACAAGGCCCCTTTCCACCCGAACATATGGCAGAAGTTTGTGCGTAGACTTTTGTGTATGTGAACCGCGACAAGGTTGGGCTACTCACAAGGGGAAGACTACTTTACACAATGGATGCATGTCAAATCATGTCAATGGATCTTGAAAACTAGCGTCACGAGTGAGATAGTTGGGTCAGTCTATTCAGAATCAATTTCTAATAAGATTGGACACACATCATCACTGTGAGGGTGCAAGTTGCCTGATCAGGGTCATCGTACAAGGGCATGTTTTCTCATGTTTTGGTGTGTTCTTCCCCTGAGGAAAACAGCATTGCGAAGCACCAATCAGGTGTGACTTGTGTGTGCTGATTTCTTTGGTGACGGGGGTCCACATCGGAGCCAAACAGATGAGAAACCTGGTCGAAACAGAGAACACTTGTAGAGTTGCTGCAAGTAGTAGAAGCTGGAACCTCGTGAATTGCAGGAACCCAAAGCACCACCAAATGCGGTATTGTAAGCCTGATATGTTGATCGAATAGTCAACACCTAGAGAACCTTTCCAACAGTCAATCCCTCAATTTGAGAGAATCATTGGATTCCTGGAGCTTCCCTAAGCTTGAAGGCTGCCTGGTGCCAACGCTTTCCATGGAGCAATGTCTCTGAAAGGAGCTTCGATTTCCTTGTGGCCACCTGACGACTTATGGGGATCACCCAATGTTGATGTTCTCCCAATAGATTTTTTTAAAGGTTCAGTCTTGTTTTGCGCTATATATTTCAAAATATTATAAACACTATATATATATATATATGCCCCATACTTAGTTTAAGGTGCTTCTACATGTTTCTTGTTGAGTCCAACAGTTCACACATGATAGTAGCCAGTCGATCAACACATCAAAGTTCTAAATGGAAATCATCAACGACACTCTCAGTGTGTTGCTCGCGTTGCAGCCGTAGCTGCTGGCTTGCTGTGTGCCACAGGAAGTTCGCAAGAAGACCCGATCTCAATCTTTTCAAGTTTGAGCTGATGCGATGGCAACGAAGAATGCTAATCACTCAGGTTAACAAGTACTTGTATCGTTTGGTCAAAATTGATGTTGCTCGAGGGAGTGCTGCTTGTTCCAAAATTGGGTTGCTCTACTGGTGCAAATGATGGTATAGACTGCTAGACACAGGGAACGACTAAAGACTGGCAGAAAGATGGGTGATGGCCCAACAGCAGGAAAAGTAGTGTCGAGAATGCCATGTTCCCTGTACAAGGTGGTTTTGTTTTTGTAATTTCCAGCACGGCCTCAAAACGATTTCACTCACGACTGTAGTACATGATCGTTCTTGGTGATCGCTGTGATCGCCCATCAGCTTCGCTCGAGTAGTGCTGGACCTTTCAAGATTGCCAGCACCTTGGGCACGGTTTCGACTCTTCAAAATCGATCCAGGTTGCGACCCACAGCAATGACGTCCATTTTTCACACACCGCAGTGACTCGATTCCTGAAATTCTGAGCATCAAAACTTAAAACCAAAGTTTGTGTATGAAGAAGAGTCCTTGTGGGTGGAGACGATGCAAGACAATGACATACAGCATGCACTAGACTTGATACTCACCGTTTGGTTTACGGAACTGCTCATATCTCCACGAATCTGAGAGACGCATCTTAGAAAAAGACCACTGGAAAGAGTGCCCAATTTGTTGTGGCCAACATTTTTGTTGGCACTGTATATGGCACATGATGGGATATGGCTTCCCACATGAGCGCACACATGGTTAAGCGTCCCTTTGAAGGCTTTTCCAAGTCACATGAAGTCCCATAAATTTCATCATATTTCCAGACCTACATCGGTAGCATCGTGTGGAACGTCATGGTACTTGGAGGTCCTTGGATCCTTGGACGACCTTGAAACGACCTGCACTGGAAGCGGGGCCAAAATTGTTGGGGGTGAAGCCAAGGTTGTGGGATGAAGTCATGGCTGCCCATGGATGAGGGTTCGAAGATTCGAGCATGTGCCTGTAGGACACGAAGCCAAGCCTGAATCTGTTTGATTTATCGAATGCCAATTGCGTTTGAGTTTAATTTAAGACCATTTAATTTATGAACCCCCTGTTTCTTCATCCTAGACCTGAATTAGATTGTTTGACTGGATTTCGAGGCGTTTGAAAACGACCACATCAGCGCAAGCAAACACAAAGTGGTATCTCGTGCGACTAGCGGCCAGTATCATCCGTGCACCCATGTTCCAGACAGTCTCAGGTGGTCATATTCCGCAGAGCATCCTCTATCATGCCGTCCTATGCTTATGTTGTTGTTTTTATGAAACAGACTTTTGTTCAAACAGACTTTCTTCCAAAAGAAAGCTGCGAACATGCCACCCACAGGGCTCGCCACCTAAAGAAAAAGGGCTTGAAGTGTCACAGATCACTGGTCATAGATGGTCCATTATGTAAGTACTTGAGTATCTCTAGACTATGACATAATACTGAACTTATAATATTCCTAGCAGTTGACCTTTGTTTCGATAGGACAAGACAATACAATTTGTCTCCAAAAACAGAGGTTGCTCAGGTTCCAGATATAATTTATCTTTTTGGCGCCTTGTGCCAGGCCTGGTGGAGCATACCTTCCTCCGGCGCTACAGGCAGACGAGTGGAGCGTACGAGTGTCCGGCGTTTTGTCCAGTGCATGAAAATGGGACGCACCGCTCAAAAGATATACCAACAGGGGTGACTGGATGCTGTCGTTTTTGATCGTTTTTGGATTTGGACTTTGAGTCGTTTGAGGTTTCTCGTGTTGTTGTTGTTGTTGTTGTTGTTCCCATTGCATCAAGTTCAGGTCTCCAGGCAAGTTTCTTGGTGGTTTTGACCTTTACAGGCTTTGGAGTGCTGTGGAGAGTGATGAGGGAAGAAACATGTTTGCCAGTAGCTGTAAAAGATAGCACAGAGCAGTGCCGAGTTAATTACCTGTTTTCATGTGTTGTCTATTGAGTCTATTGATGGTTCAAATATGTTCAAATATGGTTCAACTATTCTTGTGAATAGAGAACTTGTGCAAGAACAGGTATCACTTGGCCAAGGGTTCTGAGGATTTCCTCACCACTCCCTGACAGCCTGATGTCAACTAGTGGTAGAACCTACCGATTTTCCGTATGATGAGGTTTCTAAGATAAGTGTTTAAGATAAGAACGTAGAACAATGAACAACTAGAAAATAACAGGTGTCAAATCCAAAGAACTATAGACCAATCACAAGTAAGGCACCCCACCCGAAACAGGATTCTCCACCATTCTCCCCCGTAAGGCTACGCCATGTGGAGCACTCGTGGGGGGTCTCAATGAACTCGACCGCTTCGACGGCGACGCGAGGTCCCGAGGTCCACGAAGAGGAAGGAATGAGTTTTCCGGTTCGATGCGAATCATGTGGATGAGGAGTGGGGTGTTTGATTTTGGATGTTGTTTTTGTTGAGGAAGTGTCAGTGGATGTCCTACTCAGTCAATAAGCTCCAGGAAAGAAGTAGACACCCGACTGGCTTAGCGTTGTTGAGCTGCAATCTCCGTGGGCGGTTGGAGTGGGACGAGTCTAGGAAGTGCTTGAGAGAGCCTTGAGGTCCTTCCTCTTTGGCACCAGCAAGAAGTCGTGCTTGGGCAAGCAAGGAGGAATGAACCAAGCGGCATTTGTCGCAACACCCGCACATCGTTGGTAACCCTAGTGCAGCCATCTTAAGTTCTTTCGATGTCATGTTGCTTTGCATGAACAGCACAGGGAACCATCCAACGGTTCATATTTTGAAAGGCCCCAAAACGATACGATACACATTTGATGCTGACTTGCCCCCTTCAAGCGATGCTTGATGTCTCAAGCGACAAACAGCACTGCTTCGCCTCTACGGAGGCCTTTCAGCTGCTGCGAAAACATGCCCTTCTGATTGGGCCTGAGGAGGTTTCCCCTCAGGACTCCGGACATCACAGATCCATTTCAACACGTGTATATATAGACCTTATTAATAGGTAGAAGACCACTCAAAGTGTGGACACCGTGCCACTATCGATTTGGGGACCACGTGGGACCACATAGGTCACCTGAGCCAGCTTCTTCAGTTCGTAACCGATCTTTTTGGAGTGCCCCTGAGTGACCTGAGTCCAACAGGCCTGTTCGTGACCAAAACAACCAGGAGATCAAAAGGTCGCTTTGAAGAACTAGACAATTCCTACTTGGGGCAAAGGCTTTGGGTAACTACCCCCCCACTGTAGTAGCTGACAAAACCTATGCATTGCTTAATGTCCCATTCACATCATTCACCTGGGTCCTTCCTTCGATGGCTTCCGCAGATCTCCGAACATCTCCTGGTCCAAGGGTCCTTACTGCAGACGGGAGATTCGTCTCACCCGTGACACTGCAGACCCGAGGCTGGCAGACCAACCCTTCCATTCGCGCTCCACGGAGACCCAGGTGGCCCGAGACGTCCCACTGTGGAGTATAGGGAAGCGCCAACGAACGCGCGGCAGACTGACCCCTGGGTGGGGAAGAAGCTTTGAGCGACACGTGGCAGACTGACTTGGGGTGGGAAGGAAGCTGCACAGGAGGGCGACCGGGCGTTACATTGTAATTGTACATGATCCGGAGACACCGAGGTCCACGTGAAGGTGGAGGGCACCTGAAGAGAGGTCAGATCAAAGGGCCCCGGGATTGTCTTTCAGGTGCCCAGAAGACCACATACTGCCAGGAATATGTTCTGTGTTGTTTGGCAGCCTGGCCCTGCGCGATATGTTGAGACATCTTTGGCGGCTCTGTCAGTGCCACAAAACTCAGCCTTTGGCTCAAGAAATATAGAACTCGATGCTCTCAGCTGACATGAAATATTCCGACCAAGGTCTTGGCCCTGGCCCTTCGAAGTCCTTTCTGATATGAACAGACATATGCTTGCTCCTCAATCTTAAATCCAGGAAAATATTAATAAAGCAAATATAGGCTAAAAGCAGCTCAAAGCCATTAAAAGCCAAAAAGTGAACTGGAATCCACCTCACTATTTGATTTTGCTGAATTGTCCGAACAGTTTTGCTGACCCTATCCAGCGTTGTTTCAAGGATGAGGAGTTAAAACCTTCCTGTTAGAGAGTATTCTACTGTATTTGATTCTATATTAGCTGTTTGCAATAAAGCTCATCCGTTTCCTTGGTTCCCGACAAAGCCCAGACCCATTGTTTCCAAGCAAAGGCCATTTGTTTGCTGGCTCTGGCTTTCTGAACACCGGCCACTGCCCCACCGGTTCGTAGCCGCCGGGCTCCCCAGCCGTGAACCGGGTGGCCGCGGCGCCCAGCCATGGAACCAGACACCCTGCGGCCTTCAGAGGAGAAGACCGATCCTTCTGAGCGGCTGGAGAAAGCCAAGACGCTCCGGCCCAACCGCCGGGCAGCGGTTGGGCGTTGGGCGAAGGGTTTAAGGTGACCTCTAGAATTGAAGCATCGAATTCAGGGAGGGGGTCCTTGGAGGATGTGATCAGATGAAAAATGATGAACTGATATGAGAGTAGCTGAAACATATAGTATATAGTATATATATATATGTTATTTTTTTTTTTTTCGGAAAGGCATGGGTGTTCCTGATGAGATCTCCTCCATCTTCCAGTGGCCACTATGAGTCACTTGTACGGCATGCACGTCGAAAGGCACCAAATGTGCGTTCTTTCCATTGGGGCGACTGCAGTATATAACAAATATATCCATCGATCTGAATCAATGTGAACCTTCAAGTCTTCACCCAGACAGTGGCCCTCCAGTGGCATATTAATATATGATATTTGACTATAATGAACTCATGTCTCTTCCTGAAGCCCGAAACCTCCTGAACCCCCCCTCAAGAAGGTGCATGGATGGACGGAGGCACGCACGCACTCCCCGACTCCAAGAGATCGACGCGCCACGTTTTCCGAAAGCCTTAGGAAGCTGAAGGAAGAGGGCAATGCGAAGTTCAAAGTGGAGGAGATATCTTTGCCTTCGACTGTTGGAAGTGGCCGGACTGCGAAGATACCCCAATTTTGATTGGCGGCCAGGGTAGGGCTAGTGCGGGCAGATTATTGCAGCCTGCGGTGTGCTTTCTTTGAACAATATATCCGGCACAATACAATCCATGGATAAGTCGAACGTGCTGTGCGCACTTTAGCAGGTGAGGTCAGTATCATTGTTGAGGTCACACATGGCTCCCAGCAGCCAACGGGCCAACAGCAGCAAGTGAGTTGGCTCCGTTGCACGAGCTCAGGCTTTTGATTCCTGTCTCCCTATTCCTTTGGATTGATGGACTGCTTACATCTAACTCCTCCAACACCATATAGCAGCGATTAAATCACCCCAAAAACAAAACAGCTACAACAGGTTTCAGTGGCTGATACTATACCAGCAGTGCCCTAATTTCAGCTCTACTTGTAGGATTGGCTTTGTCTTCCCGATCTTTCCCACCGGTGCCCGCAAGGACTTCCCTGGTGCCCGCAAGGCCTATGCTGAGGCCTTGAGGATCACGCAGAAGATGCCGGAAGGCGGGGTGATGACCTGTGAGTACAATGGATTGACGTGCCATGGATGGAAGGTTCATTGGTCTATCATCAGATGGAGTCGCAAGATACCAATCTTTTGACTGTGATCGAAAATGCCAGGTTGGAGAATGGGAAGTGATTGGAGATGGGAATATACAACACAAAAAATCAAGACCCAGAAGTTGCCTCTTTTTGTTGTGCACTGTTGGAGGAGTGGAGTGGGGTGGGGTGCGCGTCACGGGGAGGGAGAAAGGTTGCGGGGTGGACATCTAATTTTAGATAAGTGGCTCAAGCTATAGAGCCTTGGAGCATTCATGAGTCCTACATAGTCTTACCATCGGTGTGACGTGGTAGAAGCTTCCGAACTCTACGTCCCGTCACCTCCGACGTGATGCCGTGATCGTGTTCAAGTCCACCGTACGAAGCAAGGGAACGCCATGAATCGCTTCAGGTAGGACTTTGGTGAGTACGGAGATCATTTGCTCAGAATTTGTCCACTAAAGCTCTATAAGTTGGATTTGTCCTATTACCTGCAACAGTCTGTAAACAATTATCACTACTTTTGGACGAGGCCTTTACTAACCATCATCATCCACTGTTACAGGTAAAAAGCACGTACCAGCACGTACCAGCACGTCCATAGTGTCTGAACTCTAGTCCATAGTGTGTTGTTGTTTTATTTTTTCCTGGCTCTCAATAGAAGAGTAGTTTCCCCGAAAGGCTGCACTGTCTTGGGACGATGCAGAGTTAGCCGCTACGAAACAACATGTTGGTTGTCATCCTCCAAAATTGACTGACTGGTGTTTTGGGGGTTGCGAACCGAACCCTTGCCCTGGTGAACCCATGGATGATTGACTAACTATTCCACCATTTGGCATCCATGATCACGTCCAGATCTGGCATCCGAGACCGCAGAGCTGCGGAGACCCGTGCAGTTGTCGCTCGGCGAGTGAGACACATGAAGCGAGAGATGTTTGTATTCAAAGAGAGATGAACCTGCTTCTTCGGAAAGGATCTGGAAACGATAAATAATTAGTTGATTATATGCCTATTGGATCTTCCAACTGTACAACATGTATGCCTTTTTTTGGGCTAGTTTTATAGACGAAAGGCAGAACACTGCTTTGCACAGTTGGAAGATTCAGGAATGGAAACTGCATGACGTGCTTCCCAAAATGGAGTTCAGTTCATGTTGTTTGTTCCCCAAACAGGTTTACGTGGGAGGGGCTCTTACTCCTTTTCTGAAAAGGGTGCATGACCGGGACGCATGATTGTACATTTGTTTTCTTGGGGGGGATGTCCTTCCCTTCAGAATTGTACCCTGTTGTCGCTGGGGGAACTGGCCAGTGGTGGATCGTGGTTCGGCAAGTATGGACTCAGCTAGACGAGAAGTCCCAACAGCCTGCCACTGGACTTTCTGTTCAAACAGCCACACTGAACCATACTGATGCCCTATTCTGGTGTACTGAGATTTTGAAGGGTTAATTGATGCTGTAAGGGTGCTGTGGGAATGTCAATTTGTTAATTAGACATACCCTTTTCTGGTCATTGCAGAAAGGGTATGTCTAATTTATTGTGCTGTGTGCTCATGACCCGTGCGCCGCCCCGTGCGTGTGTGCTCGCCCCGTGAGTGACTTCTTCACCAAAAGATCGACGTTCGTCATGTGGTTTGAGAAGTGAAATACTACTCTCCCTGGAAGTAACATGGAAGTGGAACACCACCTGTTTGTAGTGGACTTCATGGTCTTCCTTTCGGGGCCATTGTTCACTTCCATGTTAGTTCCAGGGAGTGTAACGTCCTTTTTGTCATGGGTCTGAGAAGCAGGACCCACATGGAATCTGACAAAGCAGGACCAAACATCCACTAAATACTAGGTGAATGCCTGGGTTTCAGCAACACACCAAATTCCAAAGCCCCAGACTCAAGGGGTGAAAAAACATCAAGGTCAAGACTGGGAGGCTGTGACTGTGGTTTCGGTTTTGTTGATCTCCACGGTTCACAAAGGGTTCCATGCGAACCGATCTTTGCCAGGAACCTAGCCCTGGTGTGCTTGCGCCTCGACCCCACTGAGCCCTTCCGTGCTTTAGAGCTTTGCGAGGTCAGCGAGTCGTAGTCGTCCAATCGTCCATCGTTGGCACAGCTTGGTTTGCATCAAAGAGGCCGCAGATGATGCCGCAAAGATGGTAAGACAACGTGACACAAATTCAGACAACATTAAGACCACGCGAACAGAGCTGCTCAGAACCCTCCAAGTCCGGTCAAAGTGGACAAGTCATTTCGCTCAGCAACTTCAGGAGGTGCTGGATGCGGAGCCGGAAAATCCCAAGGCGAGTCGGGAGAGAGCTGGTGCTGGTGCTTTGTTTTTGATATGGGCAGTAGGAATTGATGGTGGCCGAAGGTGCAGATTTCCGGGAAATTCGAGGAAGAGTACCAGGAAAGCTGAAACCTGGCAACTTACAAGGTTTCAAAAGGGCACGTAGGTATGCCATCCTGGCCGTTTTGATTCGGGTGCCGTGTTTCTTTCGGAGCTATAGATTAGCAGCAGAGTTGGAGTGTCTATTACATAAGTGACAGAAAGTGCTCAAGAACTTGCCACTTGCCATCACTTGCCTAAATATGTGTTTTTCAAGCAAAAACTAGAGACCGTGACCTAGCCAGTGTGAAACAAGACACTGAGAACTTGTGGTGCGAGGGATGCAACTTGACTAGCAACTTACACCGTACATCACCGTACACATAGCGTTGCGACCATGGTGTCCTTTTTAGTCAAGGCAGGCTCTGATTCTGGTGCGTATTACAATTTTTTGCTGTCCACCTCTTTGATTGACTTCATTCACCGGATGGGTCAAGCCCAGGCCACCTACCGGAAGGCCAAGGCATTGCTGGACACGACCTCAGTTGAATGTTAAACAAGGCAAGCATGGAATCCTCGCTCTCAACAGCTGCTACCTTCCGAGTCCGAAGAACAGAGGGTGTCTCCTTCATTTCCGAGACTAGGGCTATGAACCCTAGAACAAGCAAATACCTCCTGAGAAGGTCTTTGGTATGGGTTTGAGGGGTCTAGGGATGTTTAAAGATGCCCTTTTGTGATTCCGGCTGGCCAACAATGGCATGAGGATGATTCAGAGTGACTCCTCATGACCACTGCGTAGTGTCAATCGGAGGTGCAAACATTCCATTGAATGATTTTGCACGGACATGGACCATAGCCATTTCAGGGTAATTTCGATGTGTTGCATGAGTTCAAGCCAAACTCCCAGATCATTTGGTTGAGCCAGCTGAGCAAGCCTACCCAGTCAGTGGATAACCTGCAAAGCCTTTTTTGGGATTGGTTTCCCCACTAAAAACAAACAGGTGAAAAATAAGCTTGTATAACTTGACGTTTAAAGAGACACATCTCGGAAGTCAGACATGAAAAGACTTGGCTCGGAAGTCAGCATATTGACCCTCCGCCAGAGTCAACTTGGATATCTAAGAATCGAGTTTGTCTGGTTGAAGCAACTCGTTCACGATGGTGATGTTTAGTACGGAAGATATCCTGCAGCAGATGAGGTGTTGGAAGGTCGCACCATTTGTATAGTACTCTCCCTGGAAGTAACATGGAAGTGGAACACCATCTGTTTGTAGTGGACTTCATGGTCTTCCTTTCGGGGCCATTCTCCACTTCCATGTTAGTTCCAGGGAGTGTACTCTTTGCACAGTCTTGAGGGATCCATCAACACGTCTGATGTCCTCCAGCACGTCGGTTTATTCGGCGAAGATTTGAAGCCCAGGAGCTGGGTGAAGAGAAGGAGGCGGAGTTTGAGTTGGTGCGCGCATGCAAGCTGATGCCCAAGGCAAGAAGTCGGACGTGAGTTAGTGTCGTAGTAGTTGTAGTTGTCGTAGTAGTTGTAGTTGTAGTTGTAGTTGTAGTTGTTGTAGGTGTAGGTGTAGGTGTAGGTGTAGTAGTAGTAGTAGTAGTAGTAGTAGTAGTTGTTGTTGTTGTTGTTGTTGTTTATTTGAATTGGTGACTTCTGCTGTGCATGTGTTTGTTGAGGCCTGGGTGACCTAGGACCGCCGTGTATCACCTGTGAGGAACAGTGAAGAAACAGGGTGTATGTGTTTTTTACAAAAATGTTTCCAAGTGTTTCTTAGTTGCATCAATTTTTCTTTGATTTCTTTTCTAGGTTCAATAGGTGTTGTTTGGCCCATGCCCACTATATGGAACGTACATCCCCAATCACCCAACGGGGCAGAATCGGCACGGCGCATCCAGCGTTCGTGCCGACTCAGGCCACCGATCCTTTTGGACAACTATATAAATGCAGCATCAAACATGATTCAAGCCAAGTTTCATTTGTATCTAAGATATCTATAGATATCTATAGATTATGTGAGCCCACGCATGAGTTGTCATGATTTGTCTTGACTCTATACCGATGGTCACTTGAACTCTATATATACCATAGACTATAGACTATAAACTATGTGGGGCACATATTGATGGCATAACGTCCTGGAGATGCTGTGTGCCTATTCCCTAGCTTGTTCTTCTACCGTACTAATAATTGGTGATGTGTACACTCCCCCGTCCCAAACAGTCGTTTTTGTTTGTTTAATCAGTTTCAGACGACCTAGTATGACCTATATAATATGACCTCGTCCTAGTATGACCTGGTTGAGGACTATGATAGGGTAGGTTCCGAACCCCTGGAGTGGCACCCCAGGACGCCACTGTGAGGAAAGATTTGGAGGTGAGCGGGCTGTTGTCGGTCCGTCGAGCAGCGATAGGGGGAGGCCAGGGCGGCCAGGGCAGTCTTCTGAAGGCGTAGTAGCTCAAGACCTCAATCATCATAGGGTGCTCTAAGTTGCAGTGGATTCTTACATATTTGGCTTCTCTTGAAGAATGAATCTTCAGTGATCTTCAATGTAACGCCATAGAAAAGATAGAAAAGGGTCTATATCTTGATCAACTGCCATGGCGGCGCCAAGTCCGCCACTTCCGGCTCCGGAGAACGCATCGTCACCGAGTACTTGGCAGCTCGATATATAAGGTCTCCATCAGGGCCGGGCCTTTGTGTGTCACACTTAGGAGGTTCGCTTTGCCATCATCCTAACGCTCCACACTCCAAAATACTCCAAAACTCATTCCCCAGTGTGCGCAATTGCATAGGCTAGATCAGGTTGCGTTTCATCGTATGAAAGATGCAACAAAGTATTTAAAGACATGGGACACGCATTGATACATGTCTTGGCTATTTTGTTCAATAAGTGTCCCAGAGTCCCACAAAAAAGCTTTGCATGTGAGGCAGGCAACAGAGGCTGTGTGCGATAGTGTGACTGAAGTGAAGCAACATTGGCCGGGTCTTTGTAGATCTTTGTACTGCTTCGACCATGCAAGAACCACTGGCCCCTCCGAGTGCCCCTTGTGAAGAGAAAGAATCATGTCACTTCAGCGCTTTTTGGGGGGTGCCGGAAAGAAAACATCAATTGTACTGAAAGAACACACACCCTGAAACGATCATACTTAGAATGGCATGGCCCCGGAGACTGGGATGACCATGTTCAATTCCAAATACCAAGCAGATGTTCATTCCACTTCCACCATGTCACTGGTGCGGCAGCCACGTGGCGCCACGCCACGACCGAGCCGTGGAGGCTTTGCGGCAAAAGCTGCGAGACGACAAGGCCAAGGAACAGCAAAGCTTTCAAGGCAGGGGTTGGGAACCTGGGAGGTTCTACGCGTTTACGCGTGCGTGGGTTCGTGGGGATGAAGACGAAAGCAAGGAAGCGAGACATTCGAGTTTCTCATTTGTCAATGGCACAAACTTTGATTTCATGTTGATGCCAGCAGTTCTAGTTTTCTAGTCATTCCAGCCATCCACTCGAATCCACTTCATTCCCCGGTCCCAAACGCTGCCCTTCCCAGCTCCGCAGAGCTCCGCGCAGCCGAAGCGGCCGATTCAGTCCTTGTTCCGTTCGTAGCGATGCACCTTGCTACTAGTAGAGATGCCCTTGTTCCTAGTAGCTTTTCGTTACCAGTAGTATGGCCAGGTCCTCGCTCCGTTCGTAGCGATGCCCTTTGTTCCCAGGCCTTTTCGAGAAGAATCCAGGCTTTGCCTCGGAGGGTCGAGTGAGCGATGCCCAAAGACTGAGCAAAGCGGACGTGGATGATATCTACTTCCATGATGGGAAGGACACCTCTCGAGATGCTTCATGTTTTTTTCATGAAGATGTTGCCCGTGCTTTTGGACTGGTGCTGAACCAGACGTTCCTGTAGGAACCACCTGTTACAGATACATGGACAGATACATGGAATTACATGGACAGTTACTGTACATGGAACTTATTGCTATGAGTCACCTGGCTTTTTTGTTCGCCTGAATTGGCGCCTGCATGCGGGCGCCTGCGACCTGGAGGAAGTCACGGCTGTGAAAACCCGGCCTCCGAGAAACGGAGACCTCCCTAAATAATAGTTGGTGCAGACAAAGGTGCCAAAAGGTACAGACAAAAGCAACGGTTTATGATGGTGTTTGCTGAACAACAAAGTTTCTGTGTTCATCCCGTTTTCCCTCAAGGTTTGGGTAGTAAGTACAGTATATAAGTATCATGAAAGATATACTGCGCAAGAGGAGTCATAGAAGATGTTTTAACGGTTTTAAGACACACAACTGTAACAAATAAATATATGCTATTATATGCTTATATATGTTATATGTAATTGTTTTTGCTGCATGAAACAACTTATCTCCCTATTTGAGCCTTGATGTTGCCCAGCTCAGCGGCAGGAGAACCCCTACGAAGGCGCTGAGCGACCGGAGGACGGTTCACCCGTGAGAGACGGTTCACCTGAGAATAAGGACGAGAATGGAGCGCTCAGGTGAACCGTCTGAATGGGGAGTTGACGACTGTTCGAGAGATGTGTCAAACACGTTTGAATGTGTTTGAGGGGTAATGAATGGTCTGAATTTGAGCGAGGGAACGTAGCACGCATCCACACTTCTGAATAGTTCAGTAACGCAAACAATCTCTTAGCTCACGCGAAGCACATGCATGTGTGACATTGTGTGACTCTTGCTTTCTGTCTCCGACACTGTGATTTGCGGCGCAAGAGAAGCGTCAGGACTCCACCGTAGCATGGGAGATCAAGTCTACAGAATCACAAGGCAATCGTGTGGGATTGGCATAATTGGATATTAACTATTTGTCTTGCGGTTGGTTGTTACTTCTGCAGAGGTATATCACAATATGTTAACATCTTACATATTATGCTATTACACAAGCGTTCAGTTGACAGAGCCTACTCTTTTACGGTGCTTCAACCGGTGGATGTTCTTCCAAACTCCTGTCCCCAAGCAACCAGCTCTCCTCTCATCGCCCGCGGTACTTCTTTTAGCGCACGTCCTGCAAGGAGTTAGCGCGTGACTTCCAGCTGCAAGGGCGCCTTGAAGATGCCACTCAAGCCTATGAGGCACCACACATCCCATCGTTTTCTGCATTTTTCTGTTCTTCCGGCCAAAAAATTGGTGAAGTCGCCACCCAGAAAAGTCCAGTCAGGTTCCAGGTGGGTCTGACATGGAGTTGGACTGGTTAGGGAGAGGCGAACGATGTTGGTGGGTTTGACGCGGAGGAGGGTTGATCAGAGAGTTAAACATATGCTGGCACGCTCTTCAAAGCCAGCAAGGGGGGAGGAGAAGAAGAGCAGAGAGAGAACACAAACATCACAAACCTGAACAATCAATTCCAAGAAGAGATACAAAAGCAAGGAAACGCAGACGAAGGGTGGAAGAGACATAGTGTCAAGGGCGGGACCAGGCCTAGCTTGCATCGGAAAGCTTGCAGGCAGACCATCGGATGGTAAGACCATGTCAGAGCCCTGACACTCCAAAGTCGGCCTCCAAATCATCCAGATGGGTCAAGAACTGGAGCCTTCCAGGTAGGTCATCCGCTCGGTCTCCTGGTGCCAAGACCGCCATATTTACCAAACGAATCTGACCCAGGAATTGCACCAGACGCTTCAGGAACTCGATTGGAATGGACGCTTCAGGGTCCGAAATCTTGGGCTTTGTTGAGTTGTCCTGGCTCAAGGTCTGAGTTCTAGAGTCACCTGATTCCCTGGAAAACAGTTGGATTAAGAAAACCACTTAGGCTATCTCTGATGGTTTTTCCAATTAATAAAAATCAAAAAAAACAACGAGAAAAAGCAACTACAAAAAGCAAAAGCAAAAACATCGAATCCAAAAACCAAACATAAAGCAAATTGAAAAAGCAAAAGCAAAAAAAACAGCAAATTAGACAGCAAACAGCGAAAAACAAGCAAAACAAAAAAGCAAAAAACAACAATGAAAAAGCACAAAGCGAACAACACAAAAATAAGCGAACAAAAACAAACAAAGTAAATGAAAAAATAAAAGAAAAAAGATCGAACAAAAATCAACACACTATGAAAAAGCAAAACACACACACAAAAACAAAGCGAACAAAACATAAAAATCAAAACAAAAGAACGAAAACAAGAGCAACAAAAACAACGGGAAAAAAAACATGCGGGCAAGCAAAAAGGCACAAAAAAGAAAGATGCAACAAAACAACAAAGAAAAAGGACAACTCACACAAACAAAAACACGAAAAGACACACAAGCGACAAGACAATCTGGAAAAACAAAAATCACCACTGAAAATTGTTTTTGCTTTTTTTGATTTGCTTTCTTTGATGTTGCTTTTTCATTTGCTTTTTTTTGGATTTGTTTTGTTTGTGCTTTTGCTTTTTTATTTGTTTGTTGCTTTTTGGATTTGTTTTTGTTTGCTTGTGTTTTTTCATGTGCTATGTTTTTTGCTTTTGGGATTTGTTTGTTTTGTTTTTGCTTTTGTAGTTGTTGTTTTTTGCTTTGTTTTTCCATGATTTTTTCAAAATTCACAGAGTTAGCCTGGGTCCGGCCATGGTAACAATTGGAAATTGGTGTGAATTGTGTACAAAATCTAGCTTAATTAGCTTAATTGAGTATTTATCATGGGAAGTACAGGGATTTGGCCCACAGCTGCACTGGCGCGAGTCAAGACTTGCCTTCTCTCCATAGGTGGCAATGGGCCGAAGTGCACAGGAAGAGAATTGGATTCTTGGTATTGGGGATGGGCCAAGGGGATGCTTCGGATCTCTTCGGATCAACATGGATCAACGTCGCGGACTGGCATATGTTCGGGTTTGTCGGGATGGTTGCGAAGCCGAAAGCGCCACTCCTGCCATAGTTTTCATGATGCCGGAAGGTGATGCGTTGAGTGGTTCATTCATACGATGTTTGATGTGGTTTGCAGAGGGGATTTTATTGGCACATACTCCCTGTAGGCCACTGTGCCAATACACGTGTTAAATTCAATGCTAGCAACAAAGAGTATATGTAAGTATGATGCAACACCATAACAGGAGAAACTTGCCGCTCTATCCCTTCTGGAGCACCTGGTACTTCAACCCCTGAATGGTCACCAAAGGCGAATACAAGGTCTTACGGTCTTACTAAAAATCTACAAACGAAATCATTCGTGCGAACGCTTCTTCAAGGACGCTCCCCCCCTAGGCGTCTTGGCTCAAGACCATTCGCCTCACGCCACTCCGCGTTGGCCGGGGTCTTGCTGTCCACGCCCTCGTGGAGGTGAGACGTCAACAGACCACAAGCCTCACCTGGCTGTGGAGCGCATGGCAACTAAGGATATGAAGATCGAAGCTGGCAAGGTGTCGCAAGCAGGCTACATAGACTGGCCCACTATGGGTTTACCGGAGTCCCTTGCTTCCAGTGTCAGGGCTGCTCTCTGGTCCATAGCCACCACAGGCTCTTGCCGGGGAGAAGATGAAGATTGGGTCCTCTTTGGTGAGGTGCTTTCTCACCTGGATGGATCACCACCGAAGGTGTCTGTACGACGTACTGCCTTGCTGACCACTGATGCGGTGCACAATGACGTGTCATGGGGAACCTTTACCTTAGGCCTTCCTGTTGAACACAAGAGGGTGGATTTTGCACCAGGCATGCTCATTGGTGTGTACTCCAAACCGACGAGCCGCATTGAGCCTTGTACGATTGTTGCTGATGAATCTGTTCCGGTCTGGAATATTTCCTCGTTTGACAGCTGCTTGGCCTGGAATGTGACCCACCTCTTTTCCGGTGCCTACGAGGGGTGGTTGCGGGCTATGTGGTGGGCTCAACAAGCCAACATTGGGGTTTCCTTTGCTTCTCACACATCGGTTGACTGGTGCCCTGAAGTTATGAAGACCTGGAACTATAACCATGGCTCCACTGCTCATGGAAGTCCTGTCCCAGTGTCCTTCAATCCCACTGCAAGCATCAATGGGATCCTGGCGGATATCAGCGACTACACTCTCCTCAGGGCCTCAGCCAACAAGTCCAACTTGCTGTTCACCCTATCGCCCCCGTGTCCGAGCTGGAGTCGGGGTGGTAAGAATTCTGGACTGGGCACGGACGAAGGCTTCTGCTTCTTGGATGCTATAGAGCATGTTGCACGGGCGCGGCCCGTACTGGCGTTGTTTGAGTGCTCTGACGGCATTGAGAATCACCCTCATTGGCGGGTCCTTTCTGCTGCATTGCAACTTGGGGGGTATCAGAAGGTGTGGTGGCCTGAAGAACCAGGTCATCCTTCAAGGAGCTCGGGAGGAAGTGTTGATGTTTAACATCATTCCAGTTCAGTCGCCGGTCTGCTGCACAAGCAAATCTTTCACGACACCTGTGACTGGTTATGTCACTCCTCACCCAAGCAGCAATCCACCTGGTACGGAAGTTGGAGGTGAGCTGGTGAATCGGAACATCCTGTGACCACCCCTCAACTACAAGTGTATGGAGACCGAGGCCTTCTCCCACCTGCCAAACGAGGACGGGAGAGTGAGAGCATGGACCAACAACGTGTCCTTGCCCAAAGGGTCCTGCAGCCTGGTGAGTACTTACCCACGCTATGTGCTTCCTACACTGCCCAACATCTCCTTCAGCGGGATCACATTGAGTCCAAAGGTTTATTTGCAAGCCTTGTCCATCGTGATGGCACATTCTCGTTCGTTGACCCGTTTACATATGTGTCATTGTTTGGAACAACTGATTCTGTTGGCCTACCAGTTGCAATTCGGTCAGCATTCCATCAATTGGGCAATGCCATTTCGCAAATTCATGGCCTCATCGGGCTTTTGGCTGGACTTGAAGGGGTGACGGGTGAAACTTTCCCTAAGCATAGCCTTGTGCTGCAGTGTTGGGATGACCGCCTCACAAGTGAGAATGCGATTGTCAGGGTCTGTGATGACATGTATGTTTTGCAACCGTTGGCGGATTTCGTCGCAAAGGCTATGCCCAGCATTGCAACATGGCAACCGTGGCTTGTGAATCATGCTCTGGTCAGATTCTGTGATGATGCAACACTGGTCCCCTCAACATTGATGAGAACCTCAGAATCGTTGACAAATTCTTACTGAGTTTGGACCTTGGGCCGCATCATGAGCATCTTCTCCGTCTTGCTGGGGATGACGGAGCTCTCCCTGGGGACATGCGATGGTGCAACCTCCCTGTTGGACGCTTTCATGTGAAGATTGGCTCTCTCAGCCTGTGTGAGCTGCATGTGGTAAAGACTGGAATTCTTGACCTTCCGGATGATCCGATCCTTTCGCCCACGCAACCGTGGGATGGAGAGGGTGCTGACCCCGAGCTTGATCACTTGCGAGAGGCCCAACAAGCTGGCTTTCTTCACGTTGTGGAATATCTGTGCCAGGATGAAGCTCCTCGGCACACTGCCAAAGTCCTCCTTCTGCACCAAGATGGGTCTTCAGAGTGGATCAATGATGCCAACCTGGATCGATTAGGGAGTATCCCTGTTTTCCAACAAGGTGACAAGGCACTGCACTTCTTCAAAGCCAACCGTGAGGCTTGCCAGCTGCTACTGGGTATTCACATTGTGATGGCTGTACAGGGTCTCTATGACCCGGTTCATCCTGACAAATGGGTCCTCCTTGCAGGTGGGCGTGAACTCAGATGGTGCAAGATCTGCCACATTCCTCGCACGGTCACGCCTCGACAGTGTGACAGATTGATGGAACAGCAATGTCATATCACAATGCGCAACACAGTGGTCTGCCGGCCTGATGAGCCCCTCATGCTTATCAATGGTGATGTGCTATGGAGTGATACCCGTGTGCACGATGTTGTCTCCATTGCCTTTGGTGGAATGGATCGTCTTGTTGACCGCCCAAGCTGCAATGTTCACAATGATGAAGTCCGTGCCCGACTGCTGCAATTCAACCTTGAACCTGGAGCTCTGGCTCTTGATGAAGTAGCTTTCCACTTTGATATGCTGCAGGTCCTTATGCCATCCATTTGCTGGTGTTCACCGGGAACATGGGCGAGTGTCGAGTCCCAATTCCGTCTTCCGACTCAGCCAGTTGATTTGCAGCGCTGTTATCAGCACTTCGTGGTTCCTATTTTGGTTGTCTTTGATTGGATCTTCGTTGAAGTTCGCTTCTTTGAAGGCCAGTGGAGAGTCTTGTATCATTCTCCGGAGCAGCTCACAATCCGGCAAATGAATGCTGTCCTGGAACTGATCAATGTGATGGGCATCCCTGTTGGGCCTAACGCCTATCGTTGGATCCGCACAGCAGAGGACAATGACTTGGCGCCTTGGCACACTCTCCGTACCTTCTATGCTCGAGCAGGGGCTCCCAGGCTTCCCGAATCACATCGAAGCCTACAACGGCTGCAGCGATCACAGTACACAGATCACATCATGCAAATCATTGACCAGGCAGACCTGGTCTGGAGAGAAACTCAGGCAGAGGACAGAATGGTTCAATTTGCACGTGCGTGCAGACATGCTTTTCTTCTGGCCATTACAGAGTCTCCAAGTCGTGCCGATGACCTGCTGCGTAGAGCAACTGGCCATCCCTTGCACATCTATGACATCCACGAGATCTTCTTCATTGCTGATGAATGGCTTGAGATGAGGCTCAATATCTACCGAACTCACCCAGGTTGGGCTACGAGTGATGAGATTGAGTTTGCCATGAGCTTCTTCATGCCCGAGTCATTCTGCCCTCCTGTCCTGCACCATGATCTTTCGTTGATTGCTGCAGGAGTCAAAGTCCCCTGTGATGAGGTTCAACGATTTGTGGCCCTTCGTGAAGGCCACTGGATTGGTGTTGAAGTGGTGTGCAACGCACAGGAGCACACATGCCGGGCGGTATTCCTGCAAGTACCCCCAAGGGACCAACAGTTTTGGCATGACTTCGCCATTGACTATGTTGTCCCATTTGGCTTCCGTCCGATCATCATCATCGACACCAACCGTACCAGACCAGGGATGTGTGGATGGGAGCTTCTACACAGGTGGATCATTGCTGATCTTCATCTTCCGGAGGCTTTCCACATTCCAAACCCGAAAAGACAGCTTATTGACCAGGTCATTGCTGAGTCTGATCAGGCTTGGAGAACGTTTGGAGCGCCACCTATGCTGAGAGCCTTTGCTGAGAACATCCGCAGGCTCTTTCTCCTGGTCGGAGGGGTCCACAGCCTTCAGCCGTGCTCTGCAGTGTCGCTTGGTGGTATGGAGAGTCAAGCTAGTACAGACTCCTCTATGCAAGCGGTTGACCCGTGGCAAATTGATGATCCGTGGAAAGCCAAGAAGAAGGCAGTGAAGCAAAGCAAATGGGAGGACCTACAACTCCAAACAGATCACCCCTTCGTGGCAAAGGACAAGACGCCTGTTCCCTTTGTCCAGAAGCAACAGCTGTCAATGAACCGTGGAGGTATTGCGTTCGTCTCCAAAGGCAACATCCAACAGGCCAAGGAGCTTACACCCAAGGAGCCTTGTGCCCTGCTGCTGCCCATGATTGACCCGACAGACCCACTGGCCAAGCTGCCAAATCTCACTGGGCCTTTTGAAGTGATCGTCTTTGACCCGGCCATGAACCAGGAGTACAAACGGCAAGTACACTTACTGGTAATCACCCCGGATGTTCAATTTGCATTACCTACACCGGCAATCACCTTGACGTTGGCCGCAGTGTGTGAGATTGTGCTGGAATGTGATGCCAGGCTGGTTACCAAGGATATCTTCAATACCTTCTATGACAATCCATTGGCCAAATTCAAAGCACAGCTCAAAGAGGTATGCTCTGACCCGATCTGGGGGCATGCAGCCATCTACGGATACCGGATCGTGCAGGAGCGCAACAAAGAAAAGACTGACCTCGTGCATCAGTGCCTATTGAAGGTACAGCAGAAGCATCGTATTCCGCTGTTGTCAGCCAGTGGTCATGGAGATCTTGTTGTCAGGGATTTCGTGGCAAAAGGTGATCAAGTGCATGACCTATCGATCATACCACGGTTCTGGCCAATTGACCGACCCAATAAAGCTGACCTCATGAAGGCCGCCTCCACCATTTCTGGGTACAGGGGTATTGCTGTCACCAAACGCGGCCTGGCACCACGTTTTGCCACTGATGCACTGGCAACAGCCCGTGACCTCCTGCTGCCTCAGGATGACAGGATTTGCCCAATCAACAAAGCCATGGTTCCCAAGGTCAACATGGACAGTCTAGGATGGCCTTCCGAGATCCTTGCCAAAGACATTGTGTCAGCAGTTCATCAGGCAACGAAGGCTCCTTGCATCCCGACTCGATCCTTCAGGCGTGCAGGTGTCTGTGCCTGGACACTCTCATTTGAGAAGGTGCCCACAGTTTCGAAGTTCTCTGTCAGAGTGAATGAGAAGACCTTTGAGATCCTCCTCACGCCAGTTTCCTATCGAGCCCCACCGAAAGGCAAGGGAAAAGGGAAAGCGAAAGCAGGTGGTGTTGGGCCTACTGACAGCGGAGCAGGCAAGGGGTATGTCTCCAAGGAGATCCACACTGAGCGCATTGATAGGCTCGAAGAGCAAGTCGGCCGTCTTGAGCAGAAGCATGAGACCCTCAGCGAGAAGGTTGACCACCAGTTTGGGCAAGTGGGAGACCAACTGCGACAGATTCTCCAATGCGTGCAGCCACGACATCGTGAGCATGGTGAGACACCGCCCCCGGTCAAGCACCACCGGGCGGCCTGACTTCCGTTTACACAATGGTATGGGAGTGAAGGGGGTATGGCCGTGATTGACTATGCCTTCCTTCCTATGGGGTTGATCCTTGCGCGGATCGCGTATTTCAGTGCTGGCCTGTTCAATGTTATGCGGTGTTTTGCTGAATTGATGCTCCGGATCAGTTGGCAGGGTGCCTCTCATTGGATGCTGGTTTTTCTATGGGTTTTTATCTGTGGGCTCACCCACTATGTGGCCTCATGCAGGGGTATGTATGAGCAATGCTTTCCTATGTGCCGTCTTTTGGCCTTCATGGCCTTTCGCCATTTTTGTATTTGGGGTGATGCTCTTCATCACTGCAGAGATTGCGATGCCAGTTTTTTGCATGATATATCTCCTTTGGCGATGTCGTACTCCCACCACATGGTGAAGGAAGGGACCTCTCCGCCGATTGCTGATGTTCGAATTCGGAATATTGTGATGATTCCATCGAAGCAGGTCTTCCCAAGGGCTCGATCAATTTGCTTCCACCCTTTCTGTTTCCTTGACTCTGACTGTGGTGTTGGATTGTGTGGCTGTGCAGGTGGCCCTACCTTTGAGTTCGATATGACATTGGGTTACCCAGGAGAGGGACCGCGTTGGGCCATTATTTCAGCCAATATTGACTCCCTTGCTACGAATGACAACTGTCTTCACTGGGAGGCTGATGTGCTTGCACTCCAAGAAGCTCGGGTTGCCGAGTCCAACCTTGTTGAATCGCAACGGAAGGCTGCCCTCTGCCACCTTCAACTATTCTGCTCCCAACCGCTGCAGAAACTTCGAGCAAGCAATGGTACGTATAGAATCCCCTCAGGGGGAACAGCCACATTGGGACAGAAAGAGTTCACGCAACTTTTTGATGATCAAGCTGACCAATCTGGCCAATGGACCATGCTCCGATCCACAACTCGGGTCACAGCTACGTGGCACCAGGTGGCGGAAGGCGTTAAGCTGCTTGCCTTCAACTTCTACGCCATTGCAAATGCGGCCTCGGAAAGAGCTAAGTTTGGCCGGAACAATGAGATCCTCAATTCTATCTTTGAGGTGGCTGCACAGTTTGGCGATGTGCCCATTGTGGTTGCAGGTGACTTTCAGATGGAACCGGGTATGTACCCTGCAGTACAGTTGGCTTCAGACCACTGGGGCTGGGCAGACCCCCTTCTGCAAACTGACACTGATGGCGATGTGACTCGTCCATGCACCTTCTTTCAGAATGCTGCGACTGGAGATGGTGATGGACAATCCTCCATCGATGGCATCCTTATGAATCGTACGGCTTTAACGGCACTTCTTAGCATTGAAGTACTTGACCATCAGGACCGCCAGCATAGGCCGGTTAAAGCAACTTTCATGTGGGACAAACTCTTGCAGACAGGCACCATCATGCAGCGGCCAGCTGTACTCAACTTGGACAATGTCCAATATGCTGACCCTAACGACCCTGGCTGCCCGATTAATTCCTTCAGTGAGCAGCTTTGGCACCACTACGCGCAGCAATTTGATCAGGCAGTCGATGCTGATACCAAATGGGCCGTCTACAATGAGTATGCCGCAAAATTGTTGGTGCTCAATGGCGCCGCCTGGGGCAAGGGATCACGGTGTCGTGGCGCCCTCCCGAAATTTGTCAAGGTACAGGCCTCTGCATCCCAGGAGGTTAATGGCAACCTGGCCTCGCCACACCTCCTCTCGTTGCAATCAATTGTCAGATCCTTGAGAGAACTTGAAGCTCGCTTCAACAGAGCAACATCGGGGCCGGGCGACCTGCGCACCTTTCGCAATACACAGCATAGGTTGTTGCGGAAGCTTAAAGTGGCGAAATTGGTGCCCTTCTCGGTCAGGCAGATTTTTGCCCATGATGTACCACACCTCATTGAAATCACCTTGAAGGCTATCCGCACAGAAATGAAGCAACTCAAACTTGCTGCAATCCGGCGATGGAGGACAGCTATGAAGTTTGCAACCTCATCGCCCACAATTGGCAAGATTGTCTACCAGTACCTCAAGAAGAAGGGTCGTGTGGTCCCGCCCAACTTGGTAGAAGATGACAATGGGAACATCATCTATGATCCCCAGAAGGCAATGGACTTTATTGCCGACAAGTGGGACTCTGTCTTTGCAGTGAATGCGGAGCATACCCATGAAATGCAGATCCTCAAACAAGTGTGGCCGTATATACATGACAAAGGCCGGGCCGTCGCTCTCCCTCCCATCACAGAGGAGCAACTCTGGAGACAGGCTGCCAAACGTCGGGTTGATGCGGCTGCAGGGCTTGATGCATGGCAAACACGTGAAGTGCAGGCTCTCCCACCAGCAGCATTTAGACCTGTTGCGGTGCTCTTCAATGCTATTGAAGCTGGCGCGCTGGACTTTCCTCAGATCTTGACGCAGGTCCGTATGGTCATTCACAACAAGGATGGTAGTGATGCCCCGACCTCCAAACGCCTCATTTCTCTGCAATCTGTATTCACCCTGTTGTACACGGGCCTACGTTTTGGCCAGCTACAGGGGTGGCAGCAGGATATCATGCCTTCGCAATTGAAAGGGGGCATCAAAGGCAGGCTGATGTCTGAGGTACATATGACCCTGCAACTGGAGATTGATCGAGCCCACGCCTTTCAGGGATCTTTCGCTGCTCTCAAGCTCGATAAGGCCAAGTGCTTTGATCGCTTGATGCCCAGGCTATGTGCAGCTATCATGCTTGCTCTGGGACTACCCAAGAACTTTGTGTGTGGGTTCCTGGCGCTGTATACAAGAATGACGAGATTCCTGTCCTTTAAACAATGGACGCGGAAGCAGGCCATATCTACACCGAATGGTGTTGTTCAGGGTTGTTCCCTCAGTCTGCTTTGCATCAATATCCACATGGCTATTTGGGCCTGGATTATCTGCAATATTGATGGAGTTGATTTCAGAGCTTTCATTGATGACACCTATCTGTGGACTCGGCTGCCCTCCATTGACAATCTGGTTGCTGCTGTCCGAGCCACGGAGTTATGGGATTCCTTGTGTGGCCAGTTCCTAAACGCTGGGAAATGTGAACTATTTGCCACTACAGCGGATTTGCGGAAGGCTCTGAAGACTGCATTGCCGCAGATGCGACTTGTTGAGGTCGTTAACACCCTTGGGGCACATGTCCAGACCACACGGAAAAACGTTGGAAGCTTCCCGCTGACCAAGCTGCAAGCAGCGTTGCGAGACTGTGAAGCGATTCGTGCACTCCCCTGTGATGCTTACAAGAGGGCGCAGATTCTGACCACTAAGGTTCTGCCTCAAGTAGCGTTTGCACCGCAGCTTAACTTCCTCCCAAAGAGATTGCTGGCCAGATTGCAGTGCGCCATTGCGGACGCTATATGGCAAGAACGACCCAAGTGGCGATCCAAGCACCTCCTCCTCTGTGTTGTCCACAAGGCACACAAATTGGACCCCTTTTTGTATCGTGCAGTCACGACAATCATTGAATCAGTGCGGTTCCTACGAACATCTCACTTTGCAAGACAGTCGTGGCAAGCGATTTATGAGCAGGACCAGTTTACTCCGCAATCCTGGATGATGCAGTTCAGCCAAGCATGTCATGTGCTAGACATTGAGTGGTGCAGCCCGTTTGGCTTCTCGTTCCTCCAAGCACCGGAAGTTAGCTTCCTGGAGTTTTCCTTGACTGACTTGAAGTGCATCTTGAAGAGTGTAGCGGCTCACAAGTGCTACAGTGTTGCTTGTCTGATGCCAAGAAAAGACATTCACAAAGCACAAGGGTTTCTGGATCTCAGCCTCACCCTCTCGGCTAAGAAAAAGATGCTGGCGGTCCCCAACGACAACTTCTCTTTCTCCTTTCACTGGGAGAGTGCAATCACCGGCTGTACTCTCACAGCGGACCGCTTAGCTGCCTCAGGGCTTATCGATTCAGCCCTGTGTAGATTCTGTGGAGGTGCCAAGGAATCTGTATGCCACTTTGTGGAGGAGTGTACAGCGTTGCCGGAGGACCTTCGCCAACCGTCGACCTGTTTCTTTTTCGGGCCGAACTTTGATCAGCTTGGAATTGTTGAGACTCCGATTGAAGACATACGGGCAAAACTCCGAGTTTCCCAACCATCTGATCTGGCAGTATATGCATGGAGTGCACCCGTACCTAGCGTACAACATGTTTGGACGGACGGGTCCGTCCAGCTTGCCAGTCATCCCTGGCTGACTGTGGCATCCTTTGCGGTTGTTGGAGATGATGAGCAGTTGTTGTCCGCTGGTTTAGTCCGACATTGGAGGCTGTCCAGTTATAGTGCCGAACTATGGGCAATTCTCGCTGCGTTTGCAGGTGCCAAAGGGCCCTTGGAGATTCACACCGACTCTCAAACAGTTGTCAACCAGTTCAACGAGCTTCTCCGAGTAGGGGTGGTGCGCATTGACTGGACCCATTCTAACTGGTGGGGATTCCTGCACAACCTTATCCATCAGAGAAGTGGCTTCTGTGAGTGCCCCCTTCAACTGACTTGGTGTCCTGCACACCTTCTTGAGCACATCCCAGCAGAGAGTGTGACAGAGGTTGCGGCAGCAGCTGTTGGCTCAAACGTCCGAGACATCACTCTGAACCGACTGGCTGACCGATTTGCCAAACAACAAATTCATGTGATGGCAAGCAAGATCAAAGCCGATGTCCAGGTCAAGGAGGCTGACGTTTTCGCACGCCAATTATGGCTTGCCAAGCTCAATCGCACTTGTCGGAAGCCCGAACGCCCTGCCGAATCGGAGGCAGTTGTGCTACAGGCACAGCCACCGCATGTCCCTCCTCGACAACAATGTCCGAGATGGTCATGGGATGTTTCCACTGATTTGTTCACTTGGAAATTCCATAATGATGTGCAGATGCCCTTTTCCAACACCAAAGCCCTTTCTGAAGTGAACTTTCGCACCTTCCTACATTTTAGCAACACATTGCAATGGCGGGTTGGTGATGGTCTAGCTTGCTCTGTTTTTGAGCTTGCCGTTCTGGCCTTTCATCAAGGCTCAAGGTTTGTCCTCCCAGCTGGAACTGTGTGCACAGTGCAGGCCTATGCGGCCATCATTCGCGCGGCCATCACTTACTGTAAGGGCAGAAATGTTGTCATTGCCCCTTCGCTTCTGCAGAAAGGGAACAAGTGCAACGGTAAGACTTTTCCTAAAGGTGCCTTCTTCGGTGCCGAAGCTTTCCTGGGCAATATGCCACTTGAGATGCTCGTTCGGGCCTTTGAAAAAGGGGCGAAGGCCACCCCTTTGTCATGGACCATTCCCTTTGACTCGCTGTTGTGAGTCGTTGTTGGCTTCTACAGATGGAACCCTGACCCTGGACGCGGAACGCTCCAGGGTCGCCGCAACTACCCTGTCCGGCATGAGAGCCAAAAAAAAAGGACGCTCCCCCCCTGCCTGCCCTCAGGCGGGTGGAGCTTGAGCTATCCGTTGATTCGTATTGCTACTTCACTCCCTTAATTCAGTAGGGGAGGCCATGGGCTTTAAAACAGAAAGTGAGGCTCTCCCACTTGAGCTACGCCTTGGACTACGGTGCCCTGCTCATGGACTTGAACATCGATCGCTTGGCTTTGCGGTGTTTCAATACAGTTCGGGATCTCAGGGATGTGGCAGGTCGAGGAGGGGCTGAAAGGGATTTGCACCACTCGGGCTTATGTGTGGCTGTTTCATGCCGGTTGGCATGTCACGCTTCACAGAGACTAGGGAGGCTTCGTGGGGGGATACACAGTTGGCATGGAGCTTCGTGGTTGGAGAGGCTATGGTTTGAATTTGTAGTTGTTTTTGGGCAAAGGTTGGAGGATCCCCCAAGTCTATCACGCTATGAAGATCTAATATTTGATTCCACCCTGTGTGTATCACCCAATCAAAGCTGGAGCACCAACTGACTGGAAGAACCCCTGGACGCCTATCACGTAAAGATTCTTTGTTGTAGATCATTCGATCAGGGGATGCATGTCAGATTCAATATCAACAATAGAAAAACAAACTGATAGATATGTTGATCTCGTCTCTGTCTATGTTTCAGCACCTCTTTGAGTGCACATCAGTACCTCGACTGGGTGCCCCTTTTGTGCTCAAAAAAATGGTTTTCTCCCCCCTCGCTATCCGACTTGGTGCCGTCTATATAGGACTCCGCGCCCCAGGGGGGCCCGGTGGCCCCCCCGGAGGCCTCCCAACATCGCTGGGCTTTCGTTCGTGCAGCGCGTTTGGTCGTTCGTTCGAGGTCTTCGAACGCCCAGCAGAGCCTGAGAGCGCTGCACAACCGCTGAGGCAGCAGTGCTGTTGTGAGTCGAGGTGAAGCTGCCGGAGTCCAGCGCGGGATTCTCCAGAAAAACAGAAAACAATCATGGAGGTGATAATGGTGATGTGCCCTTTTTTAAAGCTCACTGATCTAAATATTGAGGTCTTTATATAATACATCAACTGGCGACTGGATCAGGCACAACCCAATGATTCTGGACTGTCCACTGAGTCCACTATGGGTGATTGTCCAGCGTGCTGCCACTTCGAGAACTGTAACAGTAAGTGTCCTGAAACCTGTCCCCAGTCTTTCTTCCAGCCAACCAACGAACCCATTTGCAGCCGTTCCTTACAGCGCAGGCAACATGCCTTGCTGTTGAAGGCCATTTGCCTCTTGAACGAGTCTTCCGATGCTGAGGCGCGTGGGTTCCCCACATCGGTCGGATCACGGGGAACGTCGACGGATCTGGTCGCCTTTTGCGCCAGGAACAATGCTACAACCTGTGTAGTTTGGGCGCCAAACTGTATTTCTTGGCATAGGTATCAACAAAAAATAGAACGAGCATCAACAAAAAATAAAAGGATTATTTAAAAAAAAAACACATAAAAAGCGAATCAAAAAACACTATTCCTTGATAGGCCTCTTCTGCTGCTCTCCTGGCCCTGTGGTCTGAGGGTCCTCTGGTAATAAGGTCCTTTGGTCCCTTGGTCCTCTGGTCCACTGGTCCTTTGGTCCCCTGGTCCCTTGGTCCTTTGGTCCACTGGTCCCCTAGTCCTCCGGTCTCCTGGTCCTGTGGTCCGCTGGTCCCCTGGTATCCTGGTCCTTCTGTCTCCTGGTCCGCTGGTCTCTTGCTCTCCTACTCCGCTCGTCTTTCGGTCTCCTGGTCCCCTGCTTGCGCAAATAAAGGCTTGATTGCTTTCTACTAGAGGCAGCTCCCTGGGAGGAAAGTAGGTACCCAATGATGGTAGCCGTCCAGTCATTGAGTAGCCCTACTCGAAAAATGCTTCACCAGTAGAAATAGCTCCCTACTAGGAAGGAGCTCCTAGGGAGGTGAATCCAACTGCACACCGGGAACACTTTGAACTTCCGTCCGCCTGACGCATCGTCTTCGCCTTTCGAGGCCGACATCTCCGAGTGCTTGGAGAAGTGGCTCCAGTTAGCACACCCAGGTCGGGCAGGGAGGGACCTGGGAGTGACGCTCAAGGACAGTGTGTGACGACTGGCTCAGTGAGGGGGGGGGTGTCCAGAGGATCCAGCAATACTCTGGCAATACCAAGAGGCACGTGGACCTTTGTGTGTGCATGAAACAGTGGAAGAGTATATATACATGTTTGTAATTTTCGCAAATTCTAGAAAACAAAGGGTGTGTAGCAGTTTACCATAGTTTACCTTTACATTTTGTTGACAAAACATCCATGATAAGTTTATGTAGATAGATATACATAATACACAATTACACAATGTATTTCTATGAAAGCAACATATAGCAAAACCACAAACGAGCAAGCCTCATGTTTCACAGACGTGACATGCATCTATACTTTGTAGAGGTCCCCGTCCACATCTGGAAGCCGACCAGCCGACTGACCAGGCGAAGCTGGCTCGGTGGTTGAAAGTTTGCAGCGTTTGAAAGAGGAGGTGCCGAAGAGAGCAGCGGGGACACGCGCCAGACCGACCTGTCCTTCGTTCGATCGTCGGGTGGTCCACCGGTCCTTCGCCATCGGCGTCGTCGCGACGCTTCTGCTTCGGAACGCAAGCGGACGCACGGGAGCTTTTGGAGCCATCGATAGATCCCATGAGTTGTATGAACCGGTCGGAGGTTTGCTTCCCCGTTTCTTGGCCACTGCCTTGGTTTCATCACTGGATCAATTGCATACCCATTTAGAACTTAGAACCGTGCAGAGGGGCCGATGCTGTGATTTGCTCTACCGTCCCTTTACAAGCAAGCCAACATAGAGTCCACAAAAAGTTCCCCATTTGGGGGTCTTGACCCGCCAAGCGGACTCGCAGACTCTCGTGTTTGCAGGGCAAGGGCACTGCGGACACGGTGGTGGCCTTGGGTTTGATGCAGCTCCTCCAAAGCCAGGCGTTAGCGGGGCTGTTCTGTGCTCGGAGTTGGTGGGACTACCTGAGGCCGACGAAGATTGTTTGTTTTGCTAGATGCACTATCGATGGATATATGATGAAGGAATTTGGTTTTCACTTCACCTTGCTGAGAGGTCACAATGATACATTTCTATACTCACATTGGCCCCTTTTCTCGTATACTGCAAGTTAAGGGCGCGATTCACAATGCCTCTTATTTAGGAGCACAAAGGCCCTTTGTGAGCGTGTGACTTATGCTCACTATAAGTTAAGTGGACCGATTCACCTTTCAACCAGCCATCAACAATTCAATCAAGGATTCCTCTTCCATGGGGGCCAAGGCACCATATCTTTGGAGGAAGTACTTAAGGCCTCACAAAGACTCCAAGACTAATTACCAATTCTCTACTCTCTCTTGGTGTACTGCTTTCCATGTGTGTGAGGCAGTGAGGCGAGGTCGCTGAAAGGAGCAGTGAGCTCGGCAAAAGAACAAAAGAGAAAGATCCCCTGGCGGGAAAAAGGTACACGTGTACTAGTACTTTCTACTTTCCTGAAAACCCCTGCAACGCCATGGCTAGGTGCACCAACGCCCTATAAAACTTCTTTACTTTGTTTTGTTGTTTTGTTTTTGTTATTGTTATTGGTTTTGTTCTTGTTCTTGTTCTTCTTATTTTTCGTGTTATTATGTGTCTTATTCTTTTTTTTCTTCTTTTTTTGTGTTTTTGTGACACGCTACAGGAGTCACTGGTGAACACCTTTGCCGATGCAGTGATCTTGGATGACCTCAAGGAATGGTCAGGGTCGTCCATTTGGTCGTTCGTATTTGGTCGTCTCATTAGGCTTTCCCACGCATTCAGATGTCAATCCACCAGAAGGAAACAAACCCATTCATAGTCATCTCGGAGATGCCCCTAGAGGTCCTGGAGCTAGCATGGCAACCAGCCCAGCCCTTTGCTTTTGAAGATGATATTGGTTTGCTAGACATTAGTTTGCTGGCAGGAGGTGGTACCGGGACCAGTTTCAAGATAATAAGTATTTGTATATTTAGGTAACACAGCTTTCAAAATGAAGACCCCATGAGCTACAAGTCATAGGGTCTAGTGAGTCCTGTGTGTTTGTACCCCCTTCGGTATGGTCATTGAGTCACTATTGTATAATGCATATATTTTAATACTATACTCATCCATATTGGTGGTTTGTATTGGTGTATGTCATCAGGAAGGCTATTCTCACACTGGCATGTGTGTTGCTTTGGGCAGCACTCGCTAAGCTTGTGACCATCGGAACAAAGGTCGCCTGGGCAACACGGGTGGAACGTAGCGTTAACGTGCTACTAGTAGCTATTCGCTCCCAGTAGTAATGCCCTTGGTTACTAGTAGTACGCGATGCCCTTGTTACTAGTACCTTCTTGCTCCTAGTAGTGATGCCAGGAGCTACTAGCAGCGTCCTTGTTACTAGTAGCGATGCCCTTGTTACTAGTAGCTTCAGGTTACTAGTGCGTTAACGGTGCGACGGCATCTTCTGGCATATCACGCCGCGACACAGATCGCGCCCAGGAGGGTGACAGCTTCTTTGGTACCCAGCAGCGCAGGGCGACGAGGCAGGAGAGACCAGCGACGATCAGTTGACATGAGCGAAGTGGCTTCACTGATGTGTATACAGTGCTTTCCTGGTGTTTTCTTCTCACATCATAGAACCCAGACATTGTCGCCTTCATATGCCTTTGCACTCCCCCCAAAAGGATAGGATTCACTGAGCGTCATGCCTTCTCGGCCGCCCGCACCGACGCGTCCGACAGGTGGAACATGCTCGGTGCAGTTCTGGCCAACCGGGGCCAACCGGAAAAGGCCATCAGTGTGTGGCGCCAAGCCTTGCAGTGGCCTGGCAACGTTTGGAAAGAGAGAAGGGTGGCACAAGAACCGAGGAAACATCATAAAGCAACTCAGAGGTTGTAGATGATTAGAAATAGGAGATGCTGAGGTGCCTTTTTCTTGGGACTCCAGTCGTGAGTTGGGTGAAGAACAACTGGTTTCGTTGTTTCATATTGCAGAAGCGCACAACATGTTGACAGGACGAGGGTCGGAGTTGACTGAGTCGTGGCCCCATGATGGCCCCATGTTCCTGTCAAGTTTGTTTTTTTTGTAGCTTACAGATTTACCTGTCTGTGTTGTTGCAGTTTCACCAGGGCGGCGGCGGAAAACGGCTACCGCGACCTACACCCTTACCGCGAGGGGTAGGGGGTTCCCGAGCTCCACATGGCTCCGACATGGCTCCGACATGGCTCCACATGGCTCCACATGGCTCCCTGTTCCACTCCCAGGTGTCAGCCACACTACCCCAGAGCCTTGGTGAACATGGCCATGTCACAGCTGAAATGCCCGGAGCCTCACACATCGAATGACATCGAAAGTGGTGAGTCGGCTATGACCTCGAAACCTCGAATCGTTTTTTCTCACATTCGCGATATCGAATCAGGTGTTTTTTCTTTCATGGTTTGTGTCCCATGGGCCAAATATGATCTTGCGACTGGTGTTCTGGTCCGGTATAATCCGGTCCACCTAATAAAAAACACGTACCCCCCCCTAATAAGGAAACCTCGGTCGCATTTTTTCTAATAGGGGGTCCCTAAAATCGGGGGGTCCAAAATAGGTCGCCTGGGAAGAGCTTCAAAACCAAAAAGTAAATCAGTAAAATTTTATATAAAATCCTTTATTAAACTCGTATCAAAAATGCAAAAAAGCTCCAGATCGAAGGGTCTTCCTTTTCCCCTACAAAAACCTTCATTAGAATAGTGATTCTTCAGTAGAATAACAGCTAAAGCTTTCGAAAGGTGATGTCGCTGTGCCATGCGGTGTTGCATGACCTCGGTGGCAAGTGCGTTTGCGTGAGTCCGTGCCATTGGGGGAAGGAAAGCCTGCTGGTGTAAGCGCGGCGTGTCATGGTGGATAGACAGGGCGGACAGAGGTGGGCAGTTACAATTGTTTTTGGAACCTCATTAAAAAAACTCCTCCAAGGTCGGCAATGTTGGTAGCTTAGTAGCGGCTTGAAAGGGCGGTAATTTAAAAACAAATATAAACCGTATTTAGAGGTTTCCGACATGACCTTTTTCTAATAGGGGTCCGCTTTTTAGTAGGTACTCGGGATTATTCGCAGCAGAGTCGGGCTGCACGCGCTGAACGTGCCGTGCTACACTGGGTGGACATTTGGTGGATTTTTTTTTCTGCCTTTCTGCAATCTTTTAATCATCAATCGCTCGCCCTTTCATTCGCCGATTTTGCCAGCCGGAGGCGGAGGGGCCAACCAACCAGATTTCTCTTCCAAGCACAGGAAACGACCAGCATCATGCGTTTCTCATTCAAGGTTCCACTGAAGCTCTTGGCAGGTGACTGGTCAAAGCACTGCTTCAATGTATCTCTGGTGACCTTCTTGCCATGATCGATGTGAATGAGGCCTTTTCGCGTAGCCGCCGCTTTCGCCCACACTTCCTGCAATCAAGCAACTGAGATGAAACAAGCTCAAGGCACATGACAAATGTGGCTACAATTTGAGAAAGCTGAACGAATGACTCCACGTGGCATCAATTACATTGACCCGTGAACCCGTGCCAAGGTCGGCGTTCTCACATCTGGAATCACTATTGACACGTGCCAATTGTCTCCATGACATCTTCGGGGCACAATCTTGATGCGTCAAAGTGGTACGTGTCTGCTCCGTCAGGGCAGCAAGCGCATCTCTCAGCTCACTGAGGCACGGATTGTCATTGCTTTCCAACGCTGCAACAAGATCTTCACTTCACACGTCACCAGGTCACGAATGTGACATGCCATCTGAGCATCCGCCATTGAATACCCCCAGTCCAGCAAGGGCTCGAAGCGCTTGTAATCTGCGCTTGCGCACAGGCCTCTCTTCAAACTCTCAATGGTGGTGCGGCTGATCTCGTCAAACGCCACGTGCTGTGTGTTGTTGGCCTTCACGGCACGCCGCTTATTAATATTCTGAATCACAAAGCGGTGTATTTAATGTATGATGCCTCTTGTCAGTTGGTAAAAATTGTGACCACACCCACACGTGTCAGTTAGCACAATTGTAGTCAAGTACACAGCAGAATGAACCCCTATGACAGTCCGCAAAAAAATGCAAAGCCAATCCTGAATCAGCTTGGGTTGCTTCAGAATCTCTTGGCGCCGCAAGACCGGGTTCAGCAGTGTCTCCACCACGAGTTTCAAGTTAGCTGTCGCATCTGCCATCAATGCAATCACATTGCGAGCCTGCTGCATGACAGCAATTAACATGAGACCCATAGCTGCCCAGCATTGCTTTCCATTTGTAGAAGACTTCTCCTTTCCTGTCAAGAATTGCGTGGTCACAGTGTCACATGTCACTGTCTCAGCCTCAAGTGAAGAGAACTGAGCAGCATCTCCAATGCATCAGTGACACCTGGCTCGGGACCCAAGCGGAGCTTGTCAATGAACTTTGCCACAGACACTATCAACCGATAAAGCAGCGCGGGTCCATCTGTCAAAAGGCACCTGCCATATTTCGACTCCAGGAACGACTGCAAGGCTCGGCACCGCGTGACAGATTCTTTGACATCGAGTCACATGAAACTAGCCCTGCCAAAGCACGCCATCTTGCCGCAATTTCTCGAGGCATTTGGCATGTGTCACGTTCACGCTGTCACATGACACAATGTCAGCCACGACAATCTTCAACTTGTCGGCGAAGGTGGTCAGTTGTCACATGACACCTCAAGAGCACGTGTGCGCTTTGCTGACGCCACAGCCACCTTCATCGCATTAGCATCTGACAGCCAGAGGGTGACCCGAATGGTGACTGTCAACATGGCCTCAAACAATGCCCCAATCCGTTCATTGTCACTTGCCACAATCGCCTCGTGCATTGCCAGCCACCATGCGGCATGTATCAAATGTCCGCACAGCAGCTTCAAACTGGCCGGATGCTCACCAGTGCTGGGAGACACGACGTCAGTTGGGGCACTTGACAGCTGTCTCAAGTGTCACAGGGAAAAGAATCCGGCCATGATGATGCGGGCTTGGATCAAAGGAGCCTTGGCCTGTGTCAACTGGTTCCAGCTGCCAAGGTGGATCGGCCACGTGGCACTGGCATCAGTTTCACGCGGCACATCGCCTTCAGCAGTAAGTGGCAAGTTGTCAACAGGGCTGCAAGACATCCAGAAACCACTCCCACCTGCTTCATACAATGCACTTGTGCGAAGCCTTTGGACGGCGTTGTCCTTTTTCCACATCTCCTTGTATGAGCACACCTTTCTGCTCTTGCTGCCATTTGTCGCGGTGCCAGATGTCAGTGGCACTTGACTGTTCTGGCATCGCCAACGGTGGCACCGAGTCCAAATCCTTCACCTCATTCTGAATCAGCTTCAACTTCTTGAGTACGGGCATCAACTTCTCTTTCACCTCGGTTCGGGAGACGCAAATGGATCACAACTCACAACTGTAACCAAAGATCCATGAGAGAGTTTTGGCGCTGTCACATGGCCAAATGTCCGGCTGTGGGCCACCGCTGGCCAAGTACATACACGGACTCCACGCCACCACAAAGCAAAACTCACTGACATGCTATACAGCTTGATTGCACAAAAAACAGCGACAGGTAAAACGAGTTCCCAAAAGGCAGCTACTCTTTCTCATCTGCAACGGCCATGTGTAATAACAAGACATGTCGCATCTGGAATCAGGACCTTCATGACATCCAGCCGCAGAGACCACATCAGGATTGTTTTGAGCGTGTTCCAGAAGCGATGTCAAAGTCTGATTCTTTGGAGCCATGGCTGATGGTGGCCCGGTCTGATGGCGGCTCGGCCAACTGTTAGGGGGCAAGTGGCACTGCAGCAGAAAATGACAACATTAGTCATAGGAGGTAATGTTCCAACTTTTTCTTCATAGATTACCTAGGCGTTTTCCGGAAAACGCCTAGGTAATCTTATGTGCACATTCCAAATGATTACATGCTCTTTACTTAGCTAAGTAAAGCCAAAGTAAATCATGATGCGTGAATGATGAGATTACCTAGGCGTTTTCCGGAAAACGCCTAGGTAATCTCATCTCGCCAAGTCCAAGCAAATCAATCTGTCATGCACTTTTCAAATCCCCTGCACTCCGCATCGAATATTGAAAAGACAGTTGGTCCACTGTCTAACCCCTGCCCAGACACAAATAGCTGGGTCTGAGCTTCAACAATTGTCATACAGCAAGTGGCAAGTGTCACTTGGTCAAGCCAATTACAGCACACAAAAGCATTGCGCCAACGCAGGGCAAGCTCATGGCATTCCATGCCATCTTGACACCTTCCCCATGTGCAACATGGCTAATGTCCAACTGTGGGCTACTGCTGGCCTTGGCTGCCTCAGGTGTCACAGGGATGCAGTGTGTGGACAAGGCCTCTTCCACGCTCAGGAACCGCTGTTTCACATGTGGCAAACAAAGGGTGAAGATAGGGTGAAGTAATAAGCAGACTGCCTGTCTAAAACGCATTGTTTGCAGCTAGCCTTGTAGAACATCCCGCCCCGAAGTTGTCAACAATGTTGGCAAAGGACTTGGGCGTCCGCGACCATTCTTTGCCATCTGTGACAAGTCAACGATGACCTTCTTCGGCGTATGCTTGCTGTGTTGTTTGAGGTTGGCTGCCTCAGGCCGGTCATGGGCTAATAGCGCATAAAATAGCAATAACATCAATGAAGCGATTGAAATAAACCACCAATTGGTTCGAGCATGGTGCATCAGCATGTGACAAACGGCACGCCAGCTTGGATGACCACCAGAACTTATCACATGTGAAATTACCGTGGACACGTGAAGTCAATGTCCTCAACAACTGCTGCAGGTCCGGAACGTCAGGGTGCCAGGCAAGACGGTCCGTCCTGAAGGCCAACGCGTAAAGGCGTGTCCTGCTGGCTGGAAGACCAAACAATTGTGGATCAATGCACGCGTGCATGACCTGCCATACTGTGACATTCTCCCACAGCAGAATGTCGCTGTTGTCACCATTTTTGTGAAGCTTGAAGTATCGCCGATGTGTCTTGACCACAGGATCAGGGGCCTTGCCGCCGCTTGCCCATCATGGAATATGAGACACATGGACCTCCTGGCTGAAACAAGGTTCAAATCAAATCTATCGTGCATGTGGCAAAGATTGACAACCGCCTGTCTTTCAATTCTGTCAGTCCTTCCTGCCACGTTGACACGCATACCTCAGCAGGCAGTCCCGTTACGTTGTGTGCTTGACATGAACCAACTCTCAATGTGCGTGCAAGCTGCGAGTAGTTGACTTCACTGGGCAAACCTTGTCATGTGTCATGCAGTGGCAGCTCCCCTTCTCCGGAAAGAATCCCATGATATCTGGAGCAACGCACATGCCATATGTATTCTTGAGTACCTCAATCATCCAAAAACTGATCACAGTAATTACTCAGCTCAGACCCAATGATGCATGAACAGTCTGGGTGAGGTGTGCCCTGCCTTCTGACAACTGGCATTGCATTCCACAGCCCAGTCGAAGATCACTGGATGGCTGGATGAAGACGACGTATATGGCTTAGCAGCATTCGACAAACTCAAAGCTGCCTTGGTGCAAACTGTCCATCTTTCCCTCTCAGAATCGGGGACAAGTGGCACACACATGCGCAAGAAATTGAAACATTTGTTAAAAGGCTAATGACCGACTCTGCACAGCCCACAGCCCAAGAAAGCAGTGCCCATACACCACGACCATGACCGTAAACGTCTGCTAAAAGTCCTTGCCCAGGGCCCGCTCCATTCTCTTCATGAACACCTTGGCCCAGGTGAAGGAAGACTTGACATCAGCTGGGCCATCAATGGGGATCGGCACATTGGTTTTCCGGAAGCACTTCCTCAGCAGGAACAACTGTAATGGTAAGCATCAAAAAAATCAGTTTAAAGCTCGTCATGTCAAGCAAGGCTCTCTTTCTTCAAATGATACTTCTTCACAGCCTTCTTCTTCATGACCTTCATGGGCCTTAAAGTAGTTTCTTTCGATGGGGCAACGTGCTGACAAGAAATCTGATGTCTCAAAAAGGTGGCAGGATGGGGATCAGACTTTGGCATGTGGTCAACTATCACCTGGCAGCAGGAGTGACTAGCTTAGCTGCTTGAACCACTTGCCTGCCGCAAAAGACTTCCACAAACAAACTAAACCAATTGTAACTGCGCACAGGCTGCCATGCGAACAATGTGAAGCGTCACTTCAAGGGCCAGAGAGTCCAAGTTGAAGTCGGCCTGACAGGCCTTCAAGTTGCCAGACTCGTGTCACATGACAATGATGACCATCAAACATCAAGCTCATCAGTCACATGGTAAAATTTAAAAGTATGCAAAGTTCAAGGAGGCACCGTGAGATGAACTTTTTATCCAGGCGACAACACTGAGGCTGCTCCAACAATGCAACACACTGCAACAATCGATGACATGGCAAGACCATCATCAAGGCAACAATTCTGAAACACGAGGCTTGAGAAACAAATCCATTGCCTTCAGGTCTTGCCTTCTGGGTTTCACTTGAATCCAAGTTGCACAAATTCCTGCCCATGTCGTAACATGACAGTCCCTGAATTGGTGACCCTTACACATGGTTCTTTCAAATTTCATTCAAATTCATTCAAATTTCTTTCAATTTTTAGTCTTGCAAATTTGAACTAAATTTGAATGAATTTGAATGAGATTCGAAAGAAAACGATGCATTATTGCAGTTTGTCATTACTCTACCAACACCAGGCTTTGCAAACCCTACTATCCCTGAATGACAAAAAAAAATTTTCAAACCAGTCGAAAGGTCCACCCAGTACATGTGCCTATACGGCTGTCTAGAGCGAGCTGCTCTCCTGCTGGTATCCATGTTGAGATCATGGAGATCATCCACAGTTGTGGAGACCGCGTGTTGTTTGCACTTACTTTCTCAGGTTTGAACCTCCAATCCACCAATAGTACGACAGTCTTTATATGTATTTATACAATAATCTTCAAGATTCCTCAAGATATGCTGGGTTTTGGCCGTGGAATGTTAAACTATTAAGTTGAACAAGATGTGATATGTAAGAAGACATGTTTAAAGGTAGTTCACCAGAGATTCTAGATGCCCAGAAGAGACATCCGGATGAACATCTCCGATTTTCTCGGATTGCGCGTGAGGCGGCGACTTCCTGGGCGCTTGCGCCAGCCAAGCGAAGGCCTTGAAGGTCTTGCCGCCCTGGGCCACCGAGGAAATCTGGCAGCAGCTGGAGAAGGCGCGGAGCGGCCCAGCGAAGGTGACTAGAGCAGAGGTTGCAACGTCCTGCCAACATCCTTGCTTTTCCTGCCTCTTTGGGCTAAAACCAAATGTTGCAACCCAGGAATAGAGTACTTGTAGGATGGTGAGAAGCGGTGACGGCGAAGCAATTGGAGGAAAAACCGCTCCAGCGAGTTGGGCTCAAACTCTTCCGCTTCATTAGCAGCAAAGACTGCAAATTGACGACTCCTCAAAAGCGCTGCCCCGAGCGCCTCATCCCCGACTCGCCCAAAAGAGGCGGTCTCTGATGGCGAAGGATCGGCTGGAGGGCTACAAAGGAAAGGAAGAGATTTCTCAGGACTCCCAAGTTGAAGCAAAGGCATCGGAAAAGGTGGTGACCAATGACGAGACCGAGGTCATCATCAGCCGGGAGGAGATCTCTCAAAAGTTTGGCATGATGATCGACGTGGAGCCACTAGAGGACGGTGGGCATCGCATTAGTGATATCAGAGAAGGAGGCATCGTGGACCTTTGGAACAAGCAGAATGACACGCTTGCTCTGCGAGTGAACGACGTCCTGATGTCAGTGAACGGCATGTCAACCTTTGAGGGGATGATGGAGCAGTTTAAACATCAGCTGTCTTGTCAATTGAAGAGAAGGAGAAGGCCTGCACCACAGCCTCCAGCTGAAGGTCTGAAAGAAGACGACAGCGAGGCAAAGAAAGAAGCAGCAGAATGGGAAAGGCGCCGAGCCCGAGTTACTGCTGCCTTGGTGCCAGGATTGAGACTGACCTGGTTTTTAGATGTTTTTAGTCCAGTTTTTCTTCGTTTGCCTCTTGTTTTTGGGTGTCACATTATCTTTCATTTTGGTGAAATCCACCTTCTACAAAGAAGCATTTTTTGGGGGGGTCTTGTGTTTTTTCTGTCGACGTATGTGTTGTGGACTGTTTTCTCTGCTCTCCGTGTGTGTTTGTTCCAACAGCGAAAAAGGAAAAAGATCATCGATAGCGAGTTTGGTTCGGGTGCCGGCGAGCGCCTCGGACGCATCGAGAAGATGTACCACAGAGTTGCCTGGTTTTGCGAATCAGGTGATTTTGTGTTTTCCCTATGCTTAACACTTAAATCCCCTTCTGGGAAATATGTGTTTTTTCTGTTTAAACGTCGTTTTAGGTTCCTTAAGCAAGTTCAAGGTTGGAAGCAATGACATTTTCCAGGAAGAGCTTCCAACTGGACGTCGTTTGGCGCCAGGATATGTGGAGAATTTGATGCCCGTTTGTCCCTTCCATGATCTGAAAGATCATCCTTGGTGTGCTGAGTTGAAGAAGCATTGGAAGCAAATTAGGCAAGAGCTCAAGAAGAATTTGGACGAGTCTCTTTGGACACCGGGTGCCTATCAGAAATCCAATGAAGCATATGGAAAAGATTGGAAGATCATGGGAGTTCTCACAGAAGATAAATGGCAAGATCCAGAACGCTTCAAGGTGACCACAGGGGTGCTCAAACAGCTTCAAGGTATCAAGCCCTTCGAAGCATTCTTTGCAAAGATGCCGCCACGCACAACGATTGCGCCGCACTCTGACAATCTCAACTATGTTCTCACATCGCACTTGGCTCTGGAACTTGAAGAGGGCAAGTGCTCCATCACAGTGGGCAATGAGGAGAAATATTGGAAAGAAGGTGAAATGGTGATTCTGGATACCACCTTCATCCATTCCACGAAGAATGAGTCCAGCCGTCCTCGCTATGTTCTGGTGCTGCGTTTTTGGCACCCCGGGCTCACTGAGGAGGAGAGGCGGGCGATTCACGTGTCACACATGATCCTGGCACGAGCCGCACAGTGAGACCTATGAGACGAGATCGGCAACCAAAAATGAGAAGGACGAAGCAGCGGTTTGATGGAATGGGACCTGTACAGGATGGTGTGAGTTTTTTTTGTTTGAAACAACTGCAAAAGGTGATGTGCATTTTGTGGCAGATACCCCATTGCACAGTATTGCACTAGTTTGAGGCATTGCACTAGGCCACTGGGGGAACTGAACCATATTTGTGCAATGTCATGTCTTGAAGCGTCTCTTTTTGTTGCAGATCACATCAGATCACACATATACAGTAATTTCTCATGGACAGCTCCCCGGGCTAAGTTTTGTCAGATACCCTTTGTTTCGATAGTAAGGTGGACAATAGACCCTGGGAGGACTAATCCGTACTGTAAAAAGAAACGCAGGGCTTTCCACTTGCATGTGAGTGAGTCGTAGTGTGTTATGATCTATGAAAGACTGTTGAATCTTGATGAAAATACTACAGCAGTCCTCCCAAAACATGGCAGGCGCAGGCGATGGCGGGGGTTGAGCTTCTAGACTTCCCGAGAGGTTCCTAATTACGAAGGTTGCACGGCAGTTGTCACTGGTGTGCTTGGAGGACTCCGCTGAATAGGGTGTTCACCGACAGTTTTGTGATCAATTGGAAAGGCAAGTGGTGATCCGATTCTTTTTTTCCATGGAGAAGCCTGAAGCCACTGTGCAGGAGGCACAAGCGCAGACGAACATTGAAGCTTGGATATCTTTGAGGGTCGGCAATGTATATGGATATGCATTCCGGCAATACAGTGACAGTCTACAGATTACACGTTCAACATTCTCGGTTGGTCCCACTTCCTCAGTGCCACAGTCACACCATTTTATGAGTTGGGCATTGCTCCCAGCTCCCACAGTAATTATTTGGCCCGGATATTGGGTCAGTTTCTGTGTTTGGGTGCACAGTACACAAGTTGTCAACTGTTCATCAGTATTTGCACACCATCTCGGCATGGCCAGCAGCGTTGGACCGTGTATGGACATGAATTCTGTGCAAACCTGGAACCGCAAGCTTCGCCATGCAAAGCTTCACCATGCAAAGCTTCACCTGAGAACGCGATGGAGGTGCAACAGCTGGCGGTTCCAGACCATGTTTTTTGGGTTGTTTTGCGTCGAGGTGTTCCTAACTTGGGGAAGTTGTAGCCTGCACAACTTGTATCATGGTCCACGGATCGACTTTTGTCCCCATAGTCAGTGTTTTATGGATTGTTCAATTGTGCATCATTTTTACAAGATCTCTTGGCACATCCCAGTCAGATTGGATTTTGGTCCAACTAACATAGTGTCCAACCACTTGTTCCCAGCGGATTCTGAACTCTTCCAGGTGGACTTCGCTTTCCCCACAGTCGTTTCCCCTGCCTCTGTCCCACAGCCTCGACGGCCTTTTGCTCCTTCACATCCAAGGATGAGCTCTTTGAGGCAGTACATTCACGACACATCACCAAGGCGAGACTGTCCCTGCGACTCATAGACTTGGTTTGGACTCGTGGCTGGAACAATAAGATCTTATAGGGTTTTTGGACTCGTTTTGTTGGAGGATGGTCGAACTGTCACAGATCAGTGGGAGCTTTGTCCGTCTGTTGCAAAAAGCTGAGCATGTTCATAAACTTCCCAAGCTTTGAGACCGCAAGAGGACCCAGTGCCCAAGAATACATGGTTTTGGGTTGTCCAAAGTTCTTTGAAATCACTGCGTGTCCTGTTGAACCCATAGCACTTCAACCAGAGTCATGTGATGTGACCGCCCTCCGAAACGCCTCCGGCGAGGTGGAAGAGCTCTTGGAGCCACATGCCTCGATGCTGGAGACCTCACAATTGGACACGGACCCTGCGAAGGTCCGACGCGTCCGATCGTCCGGACCGAAGGGCGGCTGAAAACGTCGTTTGCTGAAAACGGCGGATGGAAGGCTGTTGATCGCTAGTTGAAGTGTGATTTTTGTGATCACCAGCTATGCACTCGTTTGGGGAGCTGTGGCATCAACTCACATTTGTCACTGAACATGAATGAACAGATGGCATGGGGATTGTTTCACTTTGAGGCTTAGTAAGCAAAACCGCAGTGAAGGTGGTGAAGCTTGGAGGGATTTGTTTCTTTGATCAATGAATAATTAGTTCACTATTTCCATATATTAAGCTATTACCATGGTACCTCTATGTGGAATAGTTGATTGTTATATAATACCAGGACCGGCTTGTGGTCCTATGAGGGTGGCAAATGGATGGAAGGTTGATTCGGCTTGATGCTTCATGGGTTCCTTCACTGCATTTGTTGCATAATTTGCAGTTCAGAGATCTTCAGAGCCTGTTCGATGAGCTGCTTTGTGTCCGACCACCTCACAAACTGGGTGTGTTTCAAGCTGGATAAACCATCACGATGCTTTGGCTTAGATACTGCCTGGACAGGAAGGGGTGGCGACCGATAAGCTGGGGCGGGGGTCTTTCGCTTTTTGTGACTTATCCAACATGCAAATTCCGTTTATATACCTTTTGCAGTATCAGTATACATTCATCATACCTTATACCCCGAGCATCCAGCCAAACACTTTGACAACAATCGTCGGCCATGTGGGAAAGCTCCGAGCTAAAATGGTCAACCTGTTTTGTGTTTCTGAGCTGAATCCTTGAGAATTCACCAAGAGTTTGTAGTGGTTCTTTATGAGCCTGCTATGAGTTGGGATGACATGCGGCTCTGCCACAAGGCTCTACTCCGCAAAAGGCGAAAGTTTGGAAAAAATCAGCTCAAGATTGGCGAAAGTTCACCCTGCCACATCTTACCCCTAGCCCATTATGAGTAAGTCTGAGCGACCGGCTACCGCAGTGATAGTGATTCTTGCGCTTTTTGAGAAACAAAAGACACGTACAGGGTGTCAACTGTTAAGTAGAAGACACATGCTGACAAACTGTGAAGTTGCTATTTCGTATCTGCCAGCACAGAAGAAACCATTGACAAGAAACATGATATCCATCATACAACATACATGGCAAACATAGATACAAGATACTTCGCGAAAGAACGCAAGAAGGCAAAAATTTGGCTAAAGTAATTTTGTTATTTGCTAAGAATGACGGATCCCGGATGAAGGAATTTGGATCATCACCCATATGTCAGTTAGCACTGCTTGTCAGTGCATTCGGTGCATCCGGACCTGGAAGGTTTTGAAGTCGTTGAAGCTGATCAATTAGTGCCTTGGCTGTCATGGACTGCTTGTGATGGATGTGATTTGCTATTCGCAGGAGGTGAACCATGGACGAGTTCTTAGCTGCATCGGTATATGTATATATATATATACATATTCTGGCAGCCCCCAAATTGAATCATCACTGACATGTTGTATTATGACCACCCTGCATTGAGTGTGACAAACTATCACACGTAAACAAAAATTATTGTTGTGTCACGGCCTCCAAAAACACCTGTTGAGCCTAGTGGAGCAGCGCATGTGTGTGTTGACCTCCCCAAAAAGTAGGGAGGGTCCAAAGGTCCTTGTGGGTATTTTTCCACACATCTCGTCATTTTCTGGTGGGATTCTCGGAAGTTTCAAGTAGACCTCTTCATTTCGGATAGCAAATCAAGTCTGCTGGATTTTTGTCAAACCCAGAGCGCTTGACTGTCCGGCCGTCCCCTCCCACCGGCAGGGACAGTCCGTCAAGTCCCGTTGGTCAGTCGGTGAGGTGAGCTGTGATGAGAGGTGCCGCAGATCCCTTCTTTGCTGCTACATGGCAAGGTCACATGGCGAGTTTGCACCTTTCAGTTCAGGCAACAAAGCCGAGAAAGATTCAAAACAACAAACTTCCCAGAACTAATATAACCACCACTGCCTGGTAGAGGACTTTATTTTGCAAACCCACTTGGGGCTGGGAGGGTAGAGTTTTTCTTCTTCAGAAACATGTGTTGATTCGCAACGCTCTACTGGCTTCACGGTTTTAAGTCACGAGAAGTTCATTGAATCAAAGTATCCATAGACAGGAATTGCTGGGTGATGGTTGCTTAGTTGGTTGCTTCCAACCTACAAACAAGCAGCCTGAACTCCTTAGCCCCTAGACCCTCGGCAAACCATGGTTGCAGATAGAATTGTCACTCTCAAGAGTGAGATGTACAGGGGTGCCGGATTCGCATATTGAACCTCTTGAGGTGCAATCTACTCATTTACTCTGAAATCTGAATCCAATCCTCGGCAAATTTTGACTCTATAGGAAATTGAAAATATAACTGACTGCCCAGGGGGCAGTTGCATCATTTATCCCCCTATCCCCTCAAGTAGCCCGTTTAGGCAGCACTGATCGGCTGTCGCACATTTCGGGCTGTCGCCAATTTTGCTCCGGCCCCACGTGGTCGGTGTTCACTGGTGGTGACCGTGGAGGAATTGGTTCAGCTCGGAGAAGACAACAAAATGATTAGAAGAGGATGGAAATGGTGCTTTGGTGCGTCATTAAGACTTTGTATCCCCAATGATGTGGTTGAGTGTGTTTGCTCATAGCTTTGCGTAGAAATTCACGAGAAGGTTTTCCACATACTGTAGGTACTGGAAGTGTTTTTTGTTGTAGGTTCCATGTAATTTAGGGAATTTAATTTGACTTGAACTTTGGTACAAGTATGTACAAGTACAAGCAGATCGTACAGGATACAACTTTCAGGAACGGACAACATTACCAATCTTCGTTTTCAGTGTGTTTGTCTAGTACAGCGAAGACAACCCATGTGGCTTAGTTTTCTGAAAGAAACGGGCACAGCTTTCCGAAAACGGGAGCTGGCATGCCTGGCATTGTTGCAGTTGAAGGCCGGATTCTATCAACCTTGGCAGTTTCCTTGAAGCTAGACCCTGCAGAATCAGAGATACCAGAAGTAGTGGCAGAAGTTTCAAGGAATTGGCTAATTGTTTTTAGAGGCTTGGTATTCGACCTCACATCCTATGACAACCTGGCAGGGCTTTCACTTTTGGAGCTGGCACCATGGATGGCCTTTTACTATTGGTTGGTTGATAGAAGGTATCATCGTACCAAATCGACCCCCCTATTCTTCCCAAAAGGACATCACTGGCTCGCACATTCTTCAAGTATGACCAAAGATGTTGCACTCTGTATTACTCGCCCATGGGCTGTCACTACCGACCGCCACAAATGTTTGTACCAACGGCCCACTGGTCGCAAATCCTACTTCTACCCACACAACATGTTCCTCCGACCACGGTACTAGTAACAAGGATATCGCTCTTAGTAACTGGTAACCAGTGCATCGCTACTAGTAACAAGAAGCTACCAGTAACAAGGGACCCTCTCCTTTTGACCTCCTCTACTCACCGCCGAAGCTGAAAAACGGCGCCACTCCGGCAGCCGAAGTCTTTAACGTGGCAGCCGAGCGGGCCAAAAAGTGGGAGTTGGGCAGAGGTAGCTGTGGTTCTAGAACTTGCAGGGGAAACGGGACACATCACACACATTCTCGTGCTAAATATCTTCAATTTTTCCAGACAAAGAATAGTAAAGCAGAAGACCTTACGGACATTCACCTGAGGTGGTCAACCCTGACTATTTGGACTGCGCTCAAAAAGCCCTACTCAAAAAATATAGATAAACGTAAACTTTTAAGGTTGTAGATGTGTTTTTAAGTCTTCGTTTAGAAGCGGGCCCCCAGCAGAATATGGTGATACAGCAAGGCAGCGCTAGGTTGGCGCTAGGTCTCTTCATAACAGGATAGCAAGCAGGAAAAAGAAGAAACAAGCAGAGAGCAGGAAACAGAAGAAGCAAGACAAGAAAAAAGAAAAGCCAAGAAGAAAAAGAAGAAGAAGAATGCACAACAAGAAGAAGGCGAGCAAGCAGGAAAAATAAGAATCTGACAGGATAAAGAAATCGAGGGAGATTTTTGCGCTAGGCTGGCGCTAGATCCGCGCTAGCACCGCGCTAGACGACGGTCCATTTCTTGACCATTTGCCCATCCAACATCCAAATCTTTTTGAGTCAGTTCTTACGTCCTTCCTAATTATGTCGTTCTGAAGATTTCTGAGAGCAAAAAGCGGAAACAGCTGCAGGAGTCCAGCAGCAGCAACAGCTCCAGCATCTCAGCAGTCCGCGCTAGACACCTCTCACAGTTTTTGCAGTTCACACGCCTTCATGTTTAACATCCCTGTGGCTTGAGTGTGGTTGAAGTTTAAAGGAGATTTAGAAGCGGGCCCCCATGGAAATGCGACGAGTGCACCATTTTGGGAAAAGACATTTTGGAAACCAACCCAGTGTGTTTGGTTTGAAGTGTCAGGTTCCATCATATTTGCCTGTAGTTCAGTCTGGAGTTGTTGTGTGCTTGACAGTTTCCTTGCGCGGCAATTCCACGGGGCAAATCAATTGCAACCAGGCATTTCATGGTCTTCATTTTGTGGTGCCGTTACAGTAGGCTTAAAGTAGATGGCACAAACATGCACAAACCCATAGACAATAAGTTTAATTGCATGGGAACGCATAGATACATGCCACAATGCTCTTGGCTCAGTTCCCAAGTGATTATCTATACTCTATACAGGGATTTGCCTACAGTCTTGAATGTCTTTGGAATGAAGCCCGGAGTTGTGAGGGAAGTACAAATCTCCTCTTGGGATTCCTGCGAAGAAACTGCTGATTCCTGCAGTTTCCGTATGCAGCTGGTCATGTCGTTTGGTAGTAAGTTGAAGAAACAAACACGATAGTCGAAGTCTCATTTGGTGGTACTTGACTTCTTTTTGTGGTTTCGGTTTCGCATGGTTTGTTAGTGATCAACGCATATCATTGCATATCAACACATACTTTAAACACATTTGGAATTACCTACAAACAAAACTAGGACATCAAGGGTTGTTTGCAGTGATCTTATGATATTTCATCGTAAAACAACATAAATAAATAACAAATACATATATATATATATATAGCTATAATAAATGCCATCCATCTTTTTGCACGCTGAATTGGCCATCGTTCACTCGGCAGATTGGCCATTGGCTATTCAGATGTATTCTGTGTGTTCACGGGTGTGGCCCATGGCTGAGCGCCAGGAGTACAAGTCCATGAGCACGTTGGGACTTCCGTACATCACCTTGTCCACGGTCTTCAAGGCGAGTGGTGCGTGTTCGACCACTGAAATCAAGGGAGATTGGAGATCACGGTGGAAACGACAAGTTGGACTGTTGGGACTTCTTTCTTGGGTGAAAACACAGGACGTCGCAAGATACCATGTTTCCAACCGTCCAATGCGGCCAATCACCCGTCAAGTACGGTGCAAGATGGTTTTTGCAATTAAATTCATATATTCCTTGATTATATATGCTTACCCTCCACAAGAACAAACCGATCTATCAACGGTCAATCAACGTGGAACTTGGTCTTTCTCCGGCTCAGCGTGGCAAGACACAGTGGGACTGACCTGATGGTATTTCAAGGGGCGAAGTGACTCATCCGAAAAGCGGGACAGCAGAAGAGCTCAATTGGACCCTGTCAACCAGGTCGCACTTTCACCGTGCTCCTAGTAGTAAGGCCAGGAGCCCCTAGTAGCGTCGTTGCTCCT
>CAXAMN010014446.1:2165371-2254059 GCA_963970005.1 Durusdinium trenchii
AGGAGCCCCTAGTAGCGTCGTTGCTCCTAGTAGTAAGGCCAGGAGCCGTCATAATTTCGGAGAAGTATTCATAATTGGTCACCATGTCATGCTAACGTCGAGATCATGCAGGGACCCGAGCACCGGATCTGGCCAGATCATTGCTGCAGCCATTGCGGCGGCGGTACTGCTCTTCGGGCTCATCAAAGCGATGATCAGTGCGCCGAACACGAAACGGGTTCGTGGGGCATGGGTGTATTTCTGTTGCTTAAACCGTTTAATGCATTTTTGGGAAGGTATATATAGATGATATTGTATACCAGATGCCTTCACCAAAGACCACTTTGTCTTCTCTGGGCAGCTACTGGCTTGGAGGAGAACGTTTGTTCAATGTCAACCTCTTCCACCTGGCATCCTGGTTAGGACTTTCATATTTCATGTGTTTTTGCTACGGCCTTGCCATGTCATCTTGTGACACCTGCCTTTTTGGAACTTGGATCCATTCAGTTCCAGCGTTTGTCCATCCCACAACTCTGATCAACTATGGCCACAAAGCTGAACATCACCATCCCAATAAGGCGCTAACACACCAAGAGCGTTTGCCGTATGTTCTTTCACGCTTTGGGTCCCGCACCAAGCGCGCCGCTGCTCGGCCAGAAGCCATCAAGCTGCTATTGCAAACGATGAAGAAGGTGATTCGAGGCTCCACGGTGCGGGTATTGGTGGCCTGGGCATGGGGCGGGACGAATGAAGCATCCGGTGGAACGCTGAATTGAGTCTTTGTGCAAACATCATAAGTGGGAGTGGAACATCATCCTTGCAAGCTCTGGGAATTAAAGTGTGACAGCTTGTATGTAATCATGTGGTGTGCAGTGAGAGTCTGGTAATGAGAGACGTGTCCATTTGATCGACCTCTCGATGTCCTGATGTCGTTCATCCATCCACGAGCCACGAGCTTGAACAAATGACTCCATCCACGGCACTCCCTGCGACTGCATCCAACGTCACTCGGCAGTTGCGGGGTCCTTGAAGATGCCGGATCTCAGCTTCTGGGCGACGAGAGCTCTCTGGGCGAAGGGTTTGTTGCGTCGGTTTTCGGTTGCGCAGACTCTGAGGTTGTTTGATTCTGCCTGTTCTCCTGCTTGCCTGATCCAAAATTAAGCACCATTATCCAAAGGGAAGTGTGGGACAAGGATTGACATGAAGCAGATGGCTGAGATTGAAGGTCCCACCCACCGATGGTGTTTTTTTTTGCCTTAGACAAACGGGTCATTCACCCGATCATTCAGGCGACCTTGATTGGGAAACAAGAAGTGCATTTGTCAAGTCCCATTTGCTTATAAAACAGAAGGGGCACTCCTGGCAGTGCAGTTTTCTTGCACATATGTGCTCTTTTTGGTTAGAGCATTTGCCACGAAGACTGCACTGCCGGGCTAACTCCGCTGTCCGGGCTGCTCCCTACGGTCCAGCCATTCGTGGCCTTTGAAGGGCAGTTGATATTCGGGACTCATTCCCCAAGATTCTCAGTCATCCACAAGGATCTTGCAAAGCAACATGTTTGCCTTGTCGAAACCTGCCCCAGTCGGGAAGATCTTTGGCACAGTAGGAAGATCTATAGGCATCATCCACGATTTAGCCGGTCGATGAACGAATGACATCATAGCCAGCCATTTCGCCCAGGTGGCGATTTCTTGCCGGATATTCCAGGCCGGCGCCGGGCGTCGCGACGGGCATGGCGGCGGGCGGATCTTTTGAACCATTGCCGTGTTGCTTTGCTGATGCATTTCCGTCGTTGCAGATCTGACATGTGTGGGGTGGGGATATTTGATTTGTAGACATGTAATATGTGTGTGCTAATTCTGATCTTCTATGGTGTCGTTGGTCCCAATTTGTTTAGTGTTGAGTGTTTTGTGTGTAATGATTGTATAAGTCACCAAACTAACCACTCTCACGACAGATTCCTGATGCTTTAACCACGTTGCACTTGTGTTTGCGCAGGTGATCTCGTTGAAGAGAGTCTCACCAAATCCCAGGAATTGGGATGATGTCATATTGCTTTGGCCATAGACACTGGCCAAAGGGGTGTGGCAGACTACAATCATCGACATTCCTTGACTCACTTCACTCTACCAGTTCCCATAATTGGTGTTTGGAATGTTTCTTTTGTTTGCTTTCTATAGTATCAGATTCGTCATTCAACACGCCATAAATGACATAACACGTGACATGAAAGCAGGTCTTCTTAACCAAAAAATAGACTCAAAGCTGCAGGTCACTGAATCATATATGAGATAATTTACATATTACCAAACTCAATGTTAATGTTATATACATGTGTTAATTACTAAATAGAATTTGATAATCTTATAGTTTCCTGTCTCACAATCTAGCCTGTGCAACCATGCACCCCCTGTTCCAATTCTGTGTTTTGATTTACCCAGAGCTCCATCTTACAGCACCTTCAGAGCAGGCCTCCCCAAGCTGCCGAAGCTCAAACTGCCTGGGCTGCCGGGCTTGCCGAGCCTGGGCGCCTTAAAGAGCGCTCCGTGCGACCTTTTGCCGTTGCTTCGGGCGAAACACACTCGCTCGCGCCGGCGTTTGCTATCGGACATCGCCCTGTTGCCATGGGTCCGCTCGCGGGCCTTTCGCATGACTAAGCGAACGCGCCCGTAGACGGAGCCGAGAAACGCAGACTGTGGCTTCACCGGTGTGGCATCTCGTGTTCGAACGCCAAGCCATTCGGACTCCGGTTCGCCTGTCGGGGCAGTCACCGCCTGCGGACCGCGCGGACCGGTCAAATCCAAAGGTCGCAAGAGTCTGTAAAGAGGCCATGTGGATGTGCTATTGAAATAGGGAGACCTCCGAAGACTTCTGGTTTTCTGGTCAAAGTGAACATTTTTGAGCGGTTAGCAGGATCTCCTTATTCCAATACACACCCAAGTAGACTCCCCTGACGCTCCGAACATTCCCAGGAGGTCCCAAATGGATGGAACAGATCGACCCACTATATAGTTTGCCCCCCAGCTGAACGGAGGGTCCGAATGGAGCATTTGGGTCTATGGGGTCTACGTCCGGTTGAAGAAGCTCCAGCTCCTCACTATCAACAACTTCGTTCCACCCAGATGCATGTACTGAGAAGAAAGAGACTTGGCACCAAAAGCTGAGCACCTGGGAGTTTTCTGCTGTCGTTACAGCTACAGTGATGAATGATTAGTGTCTTACAGCGGCCTCAGGTTAATTTAATGCCCCTGTCATAGGACTTTAGAGATATCACTAGGAAGACAGGCCATTCCTTGACACGCACAACTGTGGAGAGAATCCCAATGCAGCCTTTCATTCTGTGAAATGGACAACAACTGAGTAGGTATAGGAACGTGTCCTGTTCTCCTGGCTGACTGACACAGCGCTTGAAATGGATTGTGGCACTGTTGCATTGGCTTTTTGCTGTGTCCTTTCGCCTGATTCAGAGGTTGTTCCAGTCAAACCAAACCCTCTATGGATGTTACTGTAATGAGTTGGGAAAAATACTATACAGGAGCTTAGCAAAGGGGATGCCATGAACTTTCATCATCAGCTGCTCTGACACTTGCCACGTTGTGGTCGACCACTCCTAGTTCCTTGCCATGGCACCGCACTTGGAGCAGCTGCAGCATCCTCCAATCAGTATAGACAAGGTGCCCGAATGGCAAGAAGAAGAGGATTGCTGTTTCAAGCTGCCAATACAGGACGCAGCCAGTGACTTGGTCGACCCCATGGTCTGGACCGTTTTTCCATCCTTCGTCGTGGTCAGCCGAAACATGTTTTCTGAGCGACGGGGGGAAAGGCCCAGAAGTGTGGTTGGTGTAGGCAAGGCATGAAGTGGTCAGCATGCCCTTTTTACATTTTTTCTTTGCAGAATGAAAGAGATGCTGCTCAGTCATGAGTCATCAAAAGCTTCAAATTCCCAATGCAATCAGCCCCAAATCTTGATTGCATTCCAGATTTGCATTCCGCCACCAAGAAACACACCTTTGATTAGCCTCATACGGCCTTCCTAAAGCCGGACTGTGCTAGTAGGACTGGAATATTTGGCTGCTTTAACATGATCGATATGGTGGTTCTCGATCTTCATTTGTCTTCAATATATATTATATATATATATGTTTGTCTTCAGTGAGTCTATTTAATATTTCTAGTGGTGTTCGCCATATACGGTCGGAGGAGTGGTCGGAGGTATCATACGACCTGCGTCGTCCGAGAATGGTGAAAGTTCAAGCAACAGTTCACCACAAGTTGGACCATTGTGCGGGAATTCGTTGGTGACACGTGACAAGCCTTTGGTTTTCTTCACCCCCAAGCCTTTGGGGCACTGATTCGCTGACTTGGTGTTTACCTGGAGCTGGAAACAGACATATGCAGACATTGAAAGTGTCGTAATCTATATAAACACAATGAATCAATGAACAAATTGCAAAGGAAGTGAGAACACCCAATCACCAAACATGCGAGGACTAAACCAATCTGACTGAATGGTGAAAGAGGCAAGCGTATGACTAAACTCACACGGCTCTCAGACACACACACACATGCAATTCAGCCCACGTGCGTTGTTTTGTTTCGTTATCCATGAGAGATCAATCATGTCCAAGCTGGACATGGCACTCAAGGTTCACTACTGTATATATATATATATCATGTAGATGTATACAATAATATTATACTATATACATATATTATCTATAACTAAGTAAGTAAGATATTTCAAGGGAGATTTGTTGTCGCCGTGCATAGACTGATAGTTTCGATGTTGCCAGACTTGCGGGGTTTGTTCAGTGTCGTCATGGTTTGAACCATGCAAACACGTGCACATGTCAAGTACTTTTCAATCTACTTGATTGCACATTGAAGCACGGAACATATTGTTTTGTTATCTTGATTCTTCAATCCGAGAGCCTCCAGAAGAACCCTCGGTTTGCATTGACAGGTGAGATCTCCAAAATGAACCTCAAGAACCCAGAGCTCATGCGGACGACTGTTCCATCAAAAGCTTTGCGCTTCTTCGGCCGGGCCTTGAGGGAAAAGAGCTTCGACCGTGAGATCTATCACTTGAGCTCAACAACCGAAAAGGCAGAAGTGCTTTGATAATCGATCGGTCTTAAAAACATGTCCAACCTAATAGCAATGGCTTCCAACCTAATCAACAGCGATGTTCTCCAACCTACTGTAGTAGCAATGGTCATAGCATATGTTGTTTCCGTTGTACACACAAGACTCAAGCTCAACAGCACCGGAGATGTTTAGCAATCGCCACCAGGTGAATTGCTTTTGGAGCCATTCCTGGCATGCAACCGCTTGGACGAAGATCTTACTCCTCTTGGTCGTGTACAATGGTTGTGCAGCCGTGGCGGCTGGCATGTGTGCGGCCTTATTGGGGATGGGTCTATTTGCTTTAGGACTGCTCCCCGGATATCCAAGAGTGTTTCCAGTGGAAGGTGTAGCATATGAGGTTGGCCCTTGGGGGTTAGTTGCTGGATGCCTTGGAACGCTCCTGGTGCTTTTTCTTTGGCAGCCCTCCTCATCGCGCGTCTTCTTTGGCCGGATTTGCATTCATCAGAGAGACCAAGAGCTCAAATCCGCCGGAATCCAGAGTATTGGTGGGATTATGAAGCATTCGGAAACTATGCTGGTCTTGTTTGAGCCGAGCTACATTACGAGGTGCAGGGCCCATGGGGTCTGCAGTGAGTCTGCAGCATGTTGAGGACACATGCTGTTAGGCTGTCTTCAAAATTGCTCAAACACTTTACAGGTCCCCTTGCATCTACCCTTGTAGCATCTTGTAGCTTTGAGGTTTTGACATGATTCACAAACGAGTGAAAAAAAACACACACAGCCAACTCCTTTGTTCCCAGGCTTTGGACGATCTTTGAGATTGCGGGCTTTCTCAAAAGTCATGGAGATCGTGCTGGATTATCTTCCTGCTTGATCATCCTGCCTACTTTTTTGGGTCCAACGGCGGTTGCAATCTTTCTTTCTGCGACAATGATCAACATGAGTATCTAGGCTCTTCAGCAGCCCAGTGTCTCAATCTTGTTCAGTAACCAAACACAAGCCATCTCTTTTGTTTTCTGATATATAACCAGTCGCTTCACTTCAAGGCATTGTCCTCAACTATGGTGGCCGGGTGCAGACGATTCTAGCAGTGACATTGGTGGTTCTGTGCATTTGTGTGATCGGCATCCATTGTTTGCGTGGCTATTTCCGATGGATTGATGAATGCTGCAGTCAGCTCAAGAACTTCTCGATGGAAAACGCCGATTCTCACTGCTGCCGAACCAACCATTTAAATGAAGCGGGCAATACGATCATGTGTGACAGGGAGATCATCACTGAATGTATCCGCTTGTGGTTCGGCAGCGAGGAGGCCTTTGAATCCTGTGTGAGGTCTGAGGTCTGCAGAGTTCTGATCAAAGGAGTCTTGGATGGCTCAAGACTGGGAGGAGGAGTTACGAGTGGACCCGGACCCACAGGACCCAGTAAGTCAGGACCCAGTAATGTCCTTTTCAATCGAAGTGAATTTGGTTGGCAACCATTTGTTTGTACATCGGCATCCAGTGGTTTCAACAGGAAGTGCAAAACATTGCGAACCTGAGCACCCTAGGTAGGAAGGCTCCCGTAGGCCCCTATGGTTTATTTTTCTTGGGAGTAACTCATAGCAGCGTAGGCTGGAGCTTTGGATGAAGTTCATAGTTCACATACATTTACTGATATTTACTGTATATAAATCAATGGCGAAACCCAGCGAAACGCGCACCTTACCATATCTCTTGTATACCAGTGCTTTTCGTAGCCTAAGCAACATGCTTGACATGCCGGTCTTTGCTTGATTCTGCCAAGCAAGACACTGGTGTTTAAGTGTTTCTTTGTGTTCCATCATGCTTATGCTCCTCTTGTTCAATTCGTCGAATCCTACAACCCTTCATGAAAGCAAAGTCGGCAACCTTTGCATCAGGTCCAGTCTTAAGTCTTGAAGTAGACTGTTGCCTTGCGCTGAGGTTTGCAGCGGTACACGTTCACCTTCAGATGGCTAGTGTCTTGGTTTGCCTGAGATGCATGATGATGTACCTAACTATATGTGAGTGATAGATGATATACTATACTGTAACACTGTATGATGATTATGATGATCCACCTACACACTATACTATATGATAATGTACTGTACTGTATGATGTACCTATACTATACTGTGTGTGTCTAGTTTGTGAGTGTGTTGCAAATGTCATTTCATGGCATCGGATGGCAGGCTCGTGATGGGACGATGATGGAACGACACAGCTCGATCCACCGAACTCCCACACGACCGAATAGACACAGAATCGCATCGCATTGAAGACCTTTGAATGATTGGAAGGTATTACTTTGATGTGCTTTTATCAATGAAACTGGAAAGACCTGTGCAAGAAAGAAGTACCTCGCCTCTCAGATAGAAGAACCCGGCTTTATCTCAGGAGGTCTTTGATTGATCCGGGTGTTTCGGTCCGTATCGGCTCGCACGAGGTGGCCGTGAGCATGCCTACCAGTTGGGTCTATGGCGATCTATTGGTGGCACGTCTGCGAGTCGGGGAGGTTTACTACTCCATCGTGGCTGCATTGGTGCTGCTGGGGTGCCTCGTTCTATTTGGGTTAGGAGTGGCTAGGGAAAGTCAGATGGGGATCATGTTTCTTTATTAATCCTCGAAGTAGGGGAAGTAAGTAGAACACATTGGAACACATCATTTAACATTTGTATGGCCGATCTGGTAAACCATGTTGTGTTGTCATAAGGAATTGATGGTTCAATGCATTTGCTAGAGTTGGATCCGCAAATGACACAAGAAGGTATTGCAGGTCAGAAATGACGCTCGTGTGAGTCCTCACGAAGACTGTAAAACTGAGCAGTATACAAAATAACATCCCGTGGCAAGAAAGCAGTTTGCATGGATTTCAGGTTTGCTGTGTTGAAGGGATTTTTCCGCGGAATCTGTCATGTCTCTCCGCCAGAACATCCGCAGAAAGAGGAGAAGAAGCACAAGTTTTGCTGGATTCCAAAACAGTTTAGTGTAATCTTTACATTATTGCTTGAGGAACACATTTGAGTGTTAGTTTTTCGTGTGTCCAATGGCAAAACCCGAGGCGTGCCGGGAAAATATGGGTTTACTTGGATCCCGTTTCAAAAGTAGGATTTGACGCTCAGAGTTGGGAAGAGCACATCCGTCGAGCATTTGTAGGAATTGCACAGTTGAGAAGAATGCGCAGAGTTGTCAGTTGCTCATGCTGTCTTCATCGTAGAGTGAAGCATCAATACAGATCGTCACACATAGTGACCACATAGTGCTGTGGTTCTTGAAAATGGGAGCTTTGCTGACCTCAGTCGACAGATTGTTGCTGGGGGCGGTGCCACACTGTTCGATCCGCAGGGCCTGTCTTCTCTCGCCCGATTTCGAGGTGGTGGTTATGCATGATCCCCTTGTGTGCTCTATTTTGCCTCATGGTCTCTTTGAAACTTCGCTGCTTGGCCAGAATGTTTCTGGGCCCAGAGAAGCCTTAGACCCTTAGGCTTGGACGCTAACTCCTTCGAATCGATCCACTTTCGATCGGAATCTTAGCATTCTATCCGCCCTGCAGCAATCCTGATATCCGTGGTCCATGGTTGTTTCTCTATTGTCCCTTGCCATTCAGGTGCCCATGTTGATTTTGGGTGGTCGGAATGGGTTTATAATGGTTTATATAATCACATGTTTAACCTCAACTCTAGACTGGCTCTCGCTGTGGACCTTGCATCCCCCAAATCAGAACTGTCATTCCCAGGCACGTAAGGTTTTACAGGAAATGGACCTATATATTAATATGGCCTCCCACGGTGTTGGTGCAGCAAGATCTGTGAATCCCTTGATCTTCTATAGATATCTACCCTCCCTGAGACCATCATGGTTACGTGGAAGGCATGGCTTGTTGGTTGGCCATCTTCCTCTACGAACAGGTGGTGAACAGGTTGGTTGGCCATCATCATTTCAGGTTGTGGAAGCTTTCCGACCGCGATCCCGATGTTTCAAAATCGATGTGTTCGTGTTAGAGTGCACAGGTCAGGTTGCTTGCATGTGTAGGATGCCCGACATTTGGAAGACAAATAAGAAACCAGCAAGAAACCCTGTTCCAGATTGAATTCGATGAACCTTGGAAGACTCGTCCTGACTCCTGTACTGGACACCCCACAAAAACACGAGGTCGGCGAAGAGTCAATCGATGCTTGGACCACATGGTGACTCTGATGGCGGCTGTACTTGTAGTGGCTTGGACCACATGTTTCTCCCATTTCAGACAGAGCATGTTCCAAATGTGGTGACTTGTTGTAGCAGACAGAGCTGTTCCACATGTTTCTCCCGTTCAGATTGATCCTTTTGCAGTTCGAATCCGCAGAACTGGACCGAAGAATAGGTGGCCTTGGTTTTGCCTCTCCATTTGCTCCGTATAGCTTCTTGGCAGTGTTGAAAGGCCAGATGGCAGTGTTGAAAGGCCTACGTACAGGTATGATATGGAATTGCTGAGATCTTTCCAACATCAATCTAGGGATTGTCCCTAATGACAGCACTAATGATATCATTTCTTACTGTGTTGGTGGATTGCTTGAGTATGAACGATGTGAGACTGATTGAGAGCATGGGGTGTTGAGGCCATCAGATGGTGTTTCCTTGCATGGAGACTTTTCTTCCAAGAGTTCATTTGTTACTTTTCCTCTAGAGACTAGGGTTGTCCACTTTCAAGTTCATTAAAGGGATGCTAATTCTTCGTGACATGTGACTAAAGGTTTGCTTCACTGCAGTGCCAAGAAACCTTTTGAATTCCCATGAAATCACGTAGATTAACCATGTTTTTCCCCAAGGAACGGTGACATCAGTCAGTCAAACTCTCGTGTATCGCTTCTGACGAAGAGTTCCACCAGACTAGTATTAAATGGTTCTGCAGTCTAACCAGATGACTCATACCATGTCATTATAAGCACTATAAGCTGCCCAAAGATGGGTGGCAGAGCCTCATGTCACATGTGTGAGGGCGAGTTAAACTCAGTGACCTTCATAAAGGACACCTCAGGACACTTCTCTGGGGTACTGAGCACAGCGCATACCTGTCTGGGGCACAGAGTTGCATCTCGAACATCCTCAAACGCTTCAACCACCAAAATATAGCAAGCAAAAACAGACCAGGAGACGCAGGGTCAACCAAGCGCTGCAGGTGTTCTCTGGCCAACTGAAAGATGACTTGCTGGGCACCGGCCTTTGGTTATTGGTCGTGGCCCTGGTGACGATTTGGGCTCGACGGCTTTGGGCCAGATGGCACTTGGCTCACCTGGAAGTTGGATGAGTCTCTTGTGAAGACCCAGAGAACCGCTGTAGCAGAAAGTGGAGTTGCCAACTGTAGAACCGCACAAATGTCTTGGACAGGAACCTTCGGAATTCATGAAAGACTGTGGTTTTCGGATTTTCGCGACCATTTTCTGCAGCATCATTTTTCAATACATAGATCGTGCTCGGACCTCCGCTGGGCGGTTGTTTTTGGACCTCCGAAGGAGGCACCCTCCGCACGCTTTTCGGACGCCACACCGTTTCATCATCGGATGACAGGAGCCAGTCGATTCTGTTTGCCCGCCTGTCAAAACAAAGCTGCCAGCAGGTTGACAGGTTGCGTGGTCTGAAAATGCATGTCTTCTTCGGGTTCACTGAAGCAAGAATGGTCGGGCAAGTTCCGGATCCATCCAGACCGTGGGTCGGTGGGTCGGTTGTAATAGGAAACCAACCAATATCAACTATCGGATTGTTCCTAGAAATAGTATTGGCTTTGTGAGGAGACCTCAAAGAGTCGTTGTATCTACTTCTTCATTGTAGTATTTTTTTATGTTGCTATAAGTTATATATGATGTTTCAAGGATTTTCAAGTAATTCCAAGACAGGTTTTTTTTGAGGCAGAAAGGAATGTCATGGGGTCATGTGTTTTTTTGTTAAAACCTTTTTGAATCTTCAGCCTGGATTTGGTCACAGATACTGGTTACGGATGAACCTCATCCACCGATTTTACATCCAGAAGAGTGACCGGAATCCAGCAAAGGGTTATATACGTATTTGTGGCTTTTGCACCGGTGTGCTCAGATTCTTAATAGCTCTTACGTAGCAACAAGACTTGAAGCCGGAACTTAAGCAACATAAACCTTCAGTGCCCAGTGTGAACAAATCCACGCGTTGAAGGTCTCTCGAATCCTAGCAGTGTTGTTGTTGGCGAACATATGCGCAAAAAAGAAGCAGGAATAACTATTCTATTGTTTGACTCTCAGAACCGATATCGGAATCATTTGTGTCGGGATGGGAAGTAGCTCATGTTGAAACCTACCTAAACAAACGATGAGTCCAGCCTCCAAGATGAAGCAGCAAAAAAGGATTCAATCGACTCGTGTGGGCTTCGCAGAGCCTCAGGGTGATGAATTTGCCTCGTTCGGCTCATGGGGAAGCGGGCCTCAGCGCTTTGTGCTGACCTCATTTGGAAAACGTTCAGATGTTGGGTAAACTCCCCAATACAATGCATGATAATTTTGTCAAACTGAGCGGTGCAAGAATAAGCAACGTGCAGTGAATTTATAAAGAATCATTAGGCACATATCCAAAACAAACTCACCAAAAAAGTTCAGGCGTCGGTCCGACCGAATCGCCCGTTCAGTTGCCATGGCTCCTCGCTTGGTACAGCTGCAGCTTCCCGCAGTCAATCCGGAAGAAGAAGAGTTTGAGAAGCAAGACACCTGGAAGCTGCAGATTCACGATTTTGCGAGCCACTTGGGAAGTGTATGTTTCCCCAAACCGTTTGGCTACACTATGGGTTCTTACGGGAATGATTAAGGCTGGGTGTTTGATCGGAGGTGAGCGCATCCGTGTCTGGCTGATCTTCAAGGTGCATTTCGACTGCGAATCTGCTGGGCGCGAGTGTTCTCTTGTTGTGGTGCTGTGATTTTTTTTGGACTTGGTGATCAAAGTCGACTTTTCGTGGCAGGTCCAGGAGATTGGAGCGACCGTACTTCAATGTGCAGATGTCGTGGCAGGGGCACCGCTTTTGACATTGTGGTAGTCTGGTAGTCTTCGGTGCGCTCTGATTTCGTGGCTGGTGCAGTGAATCGTGACCTTTGGACTTGTGGCTCGTTTTCAGAAGTTGGAGGAAGTGCTGCGCCTGCCACGAAATCTGCACTTCAAGAACTGTGGACCTGGACCTTCAATTCAAACCTTGTTTGTCGGTCACCGCCATCACCGCCACCATCACGAGCACAACCACCATCACCACCATCACCACCACAACCATCATCACCACCACCACCATCACCATCATCGCCACCATCACAACCACAACCACCAGCACCACCATCGCACCACCATGACAATCACCACCATCATCACCATCACCACCGTCAACGCCGCCACCACCACCACCACCAGCAGCAGCAGCATCACCAGCATCACCATCATCACCGCCACCACCATCATCACCGCCACCGTCACCACCATCATCGCCACCATCATGACCACCAGCGCAGTTCTTTGGAGCCCAATACGGCTGGATCTCTAGACCTTCCCCGGCTTCTACACCTCTAGACCTTAGAGCTTTAGACACACTGTTTTGAAATTGTCGGTTATTTTTTGTTTCACAGACCGGATCTTCAGATGAAGACCGTCGAAGACCCATGTTGCTTTTGTGTGAGACGGCAAAGATGTCTCAAGTGTGATTGACAAGTGTTATATAAGTTTCACCAACATGGTTGCATTTGATTTGACTGTATACCACTGCAGATACTCTGTATTTGACCGCTTGGGTCGTCTTGCGAGAACTCCACTGACCATCTACGTAGGGCAGTGACCTAAACGTGTATGACACCAATCAGGATGTTGACCCTCTTTTTGTCCAATGATTCAAACTTCGGTGTGCTGTCGGTGTTGGATCAATTTTGTTATATACTTACCTAGGTTTCGTGTGGACTGTTTGTAGGAACCACGCGTGACTGGTAAGAACCACTTTGCATTGGGTTGAAAGGGCGTGTTGATTTGCTGTTGCTGATCAATTGAGGATTCCAATTTTGATCCGTCACCATACCCATGCAATTCCTTGATGTCAAACATGATTTGATCATCGGTCCACAAAAACAGGCTAGCCCCTATATCAACAAATAACAAACATACAGTTTTCCACTTGAGCACAGGTGAGATCTCCAAGATGACTCTGACGAGGATTCTGAGACATTCGGAAAGCATGCTGGTCTTGTTCGAGCCGAGCTACATTACAAGGCACAGGGAACACGCGGTCAGCAGTGAGTCTGCATGGAAAAACGCTTAACAAAAAAACGACTCCAAAGGTAAACTTCGATTTTGTTATTGTTTTGACATGATTCACAAACAAGTGAAAAACACACAGCCAACTCCTTTAGCCTTTTCCAGGCTTTGGACCATCTTCGAGATTGCCGGGTTTCTGAAGAGTCATGGAGATCGTGCTGGAGTGTCTTCCTGCTTGATCATCCTGTCTACCTTTTTGGGTCCAACGGCGGTGGCAATCTTTCTTTCTGCGACGGTTATCAATATGAGTATCCAAGCTATTGAACAGCCTTGCTGATTTATTTTCCCTCCTTCCTTCACATGTCATGTTTTCTGACATCCTGCCACTGAAAAAGGTATTGTCATTAACTATGGTGGCCGCATGCAGACCATTCTGGCGGTAACATCTGTGATGTTCTTTGTTTGCGGGATTGGTATCCATTGGCTGCGGGGATATTTCTGATGGATCAACGAATGCTGCAGTCAGCTCAAGAACTTCTCAATGAAGAATGCTGATTCTCACTGCTGCCGGACAAATCATCTAAATGAAGACGGCGAGCTGATCATGTGTGATAGGGGCATCATTCTTCAGTGCATTCGCCTGTGGTTTGGCAGCGAAGAGGTATTTGAATCCTGTGTGAGATCTGACGTGTCCAGTCTTTTGATCAAAGGAGTCTTGGATTTGCTGAATGATGTTTGGATGTGGCTCAAAAAGTATGACTGAGAGGCACACGCTTTAGCCAATATGCAGATGGCACCACATTTTTGAGCCATTACTGTTTGCACACTCGCCACCCTTTTTGTGCAGACCCCAAAGTCCCTTTTTGCTTGTGACTCACATGACATCAGCGGACGTCCTCTTGTGCCGCCGATTAGCCGGTCTCCAAGTCCCGTAGACTTGCTGTATCGTGGACGGACAGCCATTGTAGAAAGATGCAAGAGATCGGCAGATCATAATCCTAGGCAAATATCAGCTCATATATAATAGATTACAATATATATATATATATATCACACTCATCGGACGGTCAGGCGCGCGTCGATGGCACACAGGACACTCTGGTCCCAATGTGCGGATTTCCTCAGTGCATTCACTGGGAGTCAGCAAAAGAACACACAGCTAAAGGAAGGGGACACGCCACGATTCCGCCCGGACCTGCGCCCAGGGTCTTTGCCAAGTCATACAAGGTCTGGTTCTCACTTTGGGGGAGCACACGGCCGCAGCACTTTAAACAAGCGTCGCACTCAAGAAACCTGGACATGGCTGAGCACTGCTGTCCTTCAAGAGGATCTGAAGCACTTGGTTGATTCGGCAGGTAACCGAGCCTTTTTTTGAAGTGATGATTCAGATGCGTGAAGACGACTATATATGCGGAATCTATATAGGACATGATTTCATTTCCATATATATATATATATCTACAATGCAGCGTAATTGAACCCTTTTTGTGATGTTCCTCCTTTGCTATGCCTCGCTGCCTTGCTTCGTTTGACGCTGCTCCATGCAGGGTAACGTACCACTGGCACCACATCACCAGATGACACTGTCACTGCATCAAGGCTCCCCACCACTACTGGACACTTCACGACACGCCGCACCTGCCCACACGTTGCACCGTTGGTGACCGCCGACTCCGCTGACTCTCGCTCACCCACATTGACACCGTTTTTCATGGCACCCATTTGGCACAGCTCCACACCCTTTTTGGCACAGCTCCACAAAGCTCCGCAAGGCTCCGAAAACGCGGACCTGGCTTGGAGATGACCTGGCTCAAACACAACCAAGAACATGATATGATCTGTGTTTCTTTATGTTTCTTGTAATTCGAGCCAACCAATTCTTGGGTCTTGAAGTGAGCTAGGGCAAACCCAAATGGGTAGTCTTGAGTCCGATTCTGGGTAGTCACAGCACTGAGGCTTGCGACAGTACACGTTCACCTTCAGATGGCTAGTTTCTTGGCTTGTTTGAGGTGTATTTGATGTATTTGTATGTATCTCGCTCTATGCATACTCATACAACTATGAGTCTCGTCTACCATGCAAGTTGGATGTTTGTCACACCAGATGGCAGGTCGGCGATGTGCTGGTTGTTGGTTGTTGGTGATGCTTCAGCTGAATCTGACTTCAAAGACGTTTGAGAAACAAGAACTTGTCAATCACATTGAAGGATGCATGCAAATGATTCACATGCGTCGTTTTGGGATGTTCTAGAGATCAGACCTTGGGAGCAATCACCGCATACTAAAGTTGCAGAAACAAACCTGCCGGCTGTGTCTAGAGAAGTTGGGATTTGCCGTTCAACACAAGAGGCTTGCTAGCCCGCCAGCGCTGCATTTGGCCTTTTGACGGTCACAAAGACGTCAGGCCTGTTACCAACCGTTGTTTGAATTAGATGTTGGACTTACAACCCTTGCCTTTGACGGCTTTGCGTTGTCCGGAAGCTGAGAAGCTTTATGCGAAGCAAGGCTCGAAGGTCTTCAATTCGATTGAAACGCAAACCTTCTCCGCTCTCTACCATCAACAAAAACTGAAGCAGAGAAGAACATCCTTCGACCTGATGACCTGATCTTCGAAAGCAAACAACTCATGACCTGGGAACGACGAAGTCACAATCAGGCTTAAGGACTTTCAAGTCACTCCGTCATGGAAATCCTCTTGATTCATAACCCCCCCCAATGGAAATCCTCTTCACATAGGAAGAGTAAATCCTCATCTAAATAGGAAGACTCTTCACGTTGGAAATCCTCTTCTAAATCCGGCTTATGAATCATGAGTCTACATTAGTAAATCTACATCACATCACATCTTCTTCCCCGTTCCCTCATGGCCGGTCCTGGAGGGATCCTGGTGTCCCCAAGACTGAGCGGGGCCGGCCGGGCATAGCGTGGGCGGTTTTGGAGCGCTTTGAGGTGCTGGTGAGCATGCCTTCGAGCTGGGTCTCTGGAGATCTGTTGGCGGCACGCCTGCGAACTGGGGAGGTTTACTACTCCATGGTGGCCGTCGTGGTGCTTCTGGGGTACCTCGTGATGAGGAAGATTGAAGTGAGACGAAGGGAGGGTGGAAATGGTTCGGACTCGCTTCGACTTTGTTCGGAAAGTGTGGTTGGTCGTATGATGTCGTATGGAAACCTGATCGTACGGAGTTTCTGGCAACCCGGTCCTATGGAAAGTCATTATATGGGAAACATTGGAACTCCTTAATTATAGATCCTGGTAGTAGGGCAAGTAGACATTGGACGTTTCATCAATTCCTTGTTCGACCTAGAGGATCTCGGAAACCATGACACGTGCTCTAGCAAGAAGTTGATAGCTCAAGGCATCCGCTGGATGAACGATCGGCGCGACATGTCCATGAACTCAGATGCTTGAAGTATATTTGTGGATCCGGGCACCATAGTGGGTTGCAGCTGTTCTGGAATTCACGCACTGATTTTGAGATTCTGACTCCGACCTCAAAGACAGAATGGCATCTCACGCCCGCCGAAAACCAGGTGGTGGTTGTTCATGATTCCCTTGTGCACGCTCCTATGCCTCATTGTCTCCTCGAAGCTTCGCTGCTGGGCCAGGTCATGTTGGGGGGAGGGGTCCTTGGTTTGCGCTCAGAATAGACTGGCTACTGTACGGGCATATCGGTCATACCCAAACATTCAGATTTTTTCAGGGTACAGCGTGGAGGGTTTGTGTGTAGTCTTGTCGGTTTGCCTCGTACAAGCACAGTCTGTTCAAGATTCAAGATGTATCCTTTCAATTTATTTCATGTTTCTATTCATGTTCGTTCATTGCACTCTTTGTTTTTTTCAGGAGCCCTATATACAAAGGAAGAACTTTCCAGCGAGAGGTAGAGATGACTTGCATCACCAGTGTCGCCACACTTCCTATGGGTTTTGTTCCACTCACTACATGTAGTGGACCATCCAACCACCACATTCCAGAAACACCCCTTGAAGCTTGTGACAAGCTCCGTTGCACTCTTGCAACATGCTGCAACTGTTGGGCTTCTACCTATGAGAGCGTATGATTATTGTGTCCTTTTGCACAGGGCTTTGGCCAACGGTTCATGACACAGTTCCCTCCACGCACACACAATATGGCGTGAAATCGCTCAGGCAAATTGTTTGTATCTCACAGCTATATAATCTCTCTCAATCCCTCCACGTGGAATACTTTGGTCTCTCCACCATTCACCAATTCATGCTGTGTGGAGTCGCATGCTGTTTGGAGACAAGTTCCTGTCAAAATGACAACAGCCCGGCCCACAGTCCAGCCTCGTCCAACAGATGTGGTGCACACGTCTATCCGAGTCTATCCTTTGGAGAACTTTTGGCTTTGGAATGCGCTGTCTCCAAACGAAGCTTTCCAAAACGGGGACTTCTAAGGTCATCAAAGAGTACATCCGAATCCGTGCTTGGACCACATCGTGACCTTCATGGGGGCTGGATTTGTAGTGGCCTGGACCTGAAGAGAGGAGCTGTTCCCAAGTGATAATTTTTGAACCAATTATTTCGCCGGACTCGACTGCTGGAGGTGGCCTTGCTGATGCCTCTCCTTTTCGGCCGAATAGTACCTTGGAAAGACACTCGTTCCATCTCGTTCCGGTCTTGGCTTCGTCAAAGCCTGCCAGACAATGTCAGATGAGATGAGAATCCAGGGGCGTCCCATGCCAAAAGGTGAGATCATTCCATTTCCGTGGTGAGTTCCACTTGGCCCCCCTGAGTTCCGTGGTGAGATCCTGGGTAGGTCAAGTTGCGATGTTTTTTTTGGTAGACTCGTAGACCTTTTGGCAGTTTAAGTTGATGTTTCCTGAGCAGAGTGGCCCCGCAAGGTGATGTGTCGAGAGCGGTTTCGGTATACAAATGGTAATCAAGACTAGAAGACGTTGGGTCCAACCGCATGTTTAGTTATGGTCCCACTACCATGCAGTTCTAGATGTTCAAGATTTGGAGGGGCAATACCTCTGGTAGCATGTGCGACATGGGGCTATGAAAAGCGTAACGGTAACCTGCATTGAACTTAGTCGCCAACTAAGTTAATGTCGGATCGTGATTAGTAAATGGGTCTTCAATAATGCGATTGTTCAATCATAGTTTATAAATTCATGCCTGTTTAATGATTCATCTATTGTGCCAACTGTTTTTGATCCTAACTGTTTGCTACCAGAAACTATTAGGGTTTTATATGAGTCCTTCTGAACCCTGTCCACCTGCACTCCCCCTCCCTTCCCATGCCAACTATGAACAATTTAGTACATCCCTTCTTGAGATCTTAATACTGCTAATGCAATGGTAATTACTGTATAGAATATATACAAGTGATATAGGTTTCTCTAGTTCTTCTTCAAACTGACAGTTTCCCAAAGCCATCATTTCCTTTATCCATCCTTTATCAATCCTTTATGTGAAGATTGTTCCTAAACAAATTTCAAGCAGACCAGGAAGGCACCTGATTTGATTGATGGGTTGTTAATTGTGAAAAAACTGAATCCTTTCTGGGTTCTTCTTCAAAACTGTTTTTGAGCTGAAGATTTGAGGGTGAGAATAACTACAAAGAACCTGAGAAAGGAACATGAACACAATCTATGAAAGAAACACAATTACAGCAATCAAGTGCAAAATAGATCCTCCCAGAAATCCAGATTTGGTGGTATTTGTTTAATTGAAATAGATTGTCCCTCATGGGTTTAGAGGGGGGATCCCTTGTACTAATCAGGATCCAACGTTGACCTTACACCTACCAGAACCTACTGTACCGTGGTGTCCACCACATCCAAGACTCTACCTTGGCATCTCCATTGCACCGATGGCATACCGGCACCTTCTTCAGCAGCACTCAGGTGCTCTCGAGCCTCGCCAAAGATGATCTGATCGGAACTGGCCTTTGGGCGCTCGTCCTGGGTCTGGCAACGCTGTTGGCTCAACGCATTTGGGCCAGGAGCCACTTGAATCACCTGTAGATTGCTTGGGTCTTGCAGCAGTATATAAGGCAAGACGGAGATGGAGATCACTTCTTTGCCTGCAAAATTTCTGGCGTTCCTCCTTGGTCGCTAGTTGGACTTCTTCATCTCACAGCCATCTTCGCCAGACGATGCCAGAAGAATCTGATTTTCTGCAGAAGAGCGGTGCGAGTTCACCAGGCTGTTCGGGCCGCTGGATTTTTTTCCGGAAAGGCTGAGCAGCAAGCTGCCCCGCAACGATCAGAAGAGCAGAAAAGCTGCAACGATCAGGGCCCTGAAGTCGGCTTCTTCAGAGTGCCTTTTTGGGGCCCTGAAGTGACCTTTTACAGACCTTCTTTGTGATCCCAAACCGATATAGACAGGTCATTTGGAAAAAAAAGACACAGGTGGTTACACCCTTCCTTCCAAAAAGGCAGTCTCGCGACGTGAAAGGGCGACCTGACGGAATGACGGGCGACCTTCAGACCGGAGCATTCAGTCACATGCATTTTCGCGTTGCATGGTACTGAAATAATCATGGTTACGTGGGCGGCATGGCCCCGCAAGGATCCATCTTCCCGAAGCCCAAACAGGTGGTGTTCACTGCAGGTCTCGTTGCGGGTGCATTCACAGCACGTTGTTTTTTTCGCATTCGGAGCGAAGAGACGTAGGTGGACTTTGCAGTCAACATGCGACGTTGCATCGATCGATCTTGAGTATGTTTGAATCCTCAAGCACCTGATCCAAATGCTCGCCCATGGGTAAAGAGGCAGCTTCCCATGGCGCCTCGCTTGGTCCAGCTGCAACTTCCCAAGGTGAATCCCAAAGAACCAGGGATCATCTCCAAATGCCAAGAAGATTGCACATGGAAACTGCCGATTCACGATGCTGCTAGCGACCTGGGAATTTGTTGCAACAAATTTGGACAGTAGCATGTCTTTTGCCGTACACTGAGTTAAAGCATCAATTATGATGTCTCAAGTATGATACCCAATATATAACTATATACGTTCAAGGTTGTTGTTGCCCAGTATATTCTGATGTGGGTTTGAAGTATTTGATACACACAATGTTTTGAATACAGTCGTTTTTCTTGTAGATGCCAATGCAGATGTTGGGGCCTTGTGTGACTTTGTTGAGCCTATAATTTACAAAACAACTTTGTATGGTTTGTTCAGTTTTGAAATCATGTGACATCCACTCAGGTGAGATCTCCAAGATGACTCTGACGGATCCCGAACTGCTGCGGGCGACCGTTCCATCCAAAGCTTTGCGTTTCTTCGGCCGGGCCTTGAGGGAGAAGAGCTTCGACAGGGAGATCTATCACTTGAGTTCTACCACAGAAAAGGCGCTTTTGGGTTTCTCAAGATTGCTTTCATGCGCTAGATACATGCTTATTAAATATGTTTTGTTTGATTTCAGTGCGGCAGTGAAACCTAACAAAGTCGTTTGCAACATGTGGATTTGCTCCGCAACTTTGAAGTAGAGGTGCATTGTTTTTGGAGCCATTCCTGGCATGCAACCGCTTGGACGAAGATCTTACTGCTTTTGGTGATTTACAATGGTCGTGCAGCTATTGTGGCGGGCATGAGCGCAGCCGTGTTCGCGATGGCTCTATTTTATTGGGGTCTACTCCCTGGATATCCAAAAGTATTTCCTGTGGAAGGTGCAACATATGAAGTCGGCCCTTGGGGGTTAGTTGCTGGTTGCCTTGTAACGGTCTTGGTACTTTTCCTGTGGCAGCCCTCCACAATGCGGGTCTTTTTGGACCGGATTTGTATTCATCAGAGAGACCAAGAACTCAAATCTGCTGGAATCCGGGCAATTGGTGGGATCTTGAAGCATTCGGAAACCATGCTGGTTTTGTTTGAGCCTACCTACATTACAAGGCATGGGAGTCCAGTTTCAAAGTGAATACCTGTAAAGACTTTCAAAAGTTTCAGGTTGTTATTTTTGATTGCTGGCTTGTTTTTTTTCTTAATTACGCTTAGTTGTTTTTCACAGGTTCAACCATGTTCAACCAAAGAAGGGACGCACAAACCACGTTTGGAGACAGGCTTTGGACGATCTTTGAGATTGCGGGCTTTCTGAATACTCATAGAAATGATGATGGAGTATCTTCTGGTCTGATCATTATGCCTACTTTTTTGGGTCCAACGGCGGTGGCAATATTTCTTTCTGCAGCCATGATCAATATGAGCATCTAAGCTTCAAAGAGCAGAACCGTTTTTTCATTTTCTTTGACCAACCACAAGCAACCATCAACCAAGCTTTCACTAATCACTATAATAACATTTCTGGAATAATATATACATGCGACTCGTATCACCTACAGGTCTACTCCTCAACTATGGTGGCCGGATGCAGACCATTCTGGCCGTCACATGTGTGGTGTTCTGTGTTTGCGCCAACGGCATTCATTGGCTGCGCGGCTATTTCCGATGGATTGATGAATGCTGCAGTCAGCTCAAGAACTTCTCGATGGAGAAAGCCCATTCTCACTGCTGCAAGTCCAATCACTTGAATGAAGCGGGCAGCCAAATCATGTGTGACAGGGAGATCATCACTGAATGCATACGCTTGTGGTTTGGCAGCGAAGAGGCCTTTGAATCCTGTGTGAGATCTGAAGTGTCCAGCCTTTTGATCAAAGGAGTCTTGGATTTGCTCAGTGTTATTTCTGGTTTTGCATCCGCCTTTCTGCTTTTGGCTCCCAATGTTATATTGTACAGTTACAGTCTTGAGTAGTTGTTTATTGTTGATTCTCTACAAGAAATGTGGCTTAGTTTGTCAGGCTTAGTTTGTTCGTGCCCCAAACATGCCCAAACCATTTCCGCTAAGAGGTCTCTCAAAAGGATACAGTAGCTTCAGCAGGCATGATTTAAGCACACAAACGGATGTACAAAAGGAACACTCATGTGTATGTAAATATATATATATATATTATAGTCATAGTTGTATGTCCAAGTGAATTCCTCGGGTGAAAACGGCAAACACCTGGTGTTTCTTTCCTTTGACAAGTCGCTGTCACTGAAAGGGTCATCATGCTAATTAGTATGGAATCAAGGCTTCATCATTGTTTCCCTGGATGCTGACTCTCCCAACGAGCAGTTGTTTTGGGCAATTGTTACTAGTAATAAGGCCAGGAGCCCCTAGTAGCGACCTGGCTCCTAGTAGTACGGCCAGGAGTCCCTAGTAGCGTTCTTGCTCCTAGTAGTACGGCCAGGAGCCCCTAGTAGCGTCCTTGCTCCTAGTAGCGATGCCCTTTGCTCCTAGTAGCCGTATTTTTAGGACCAGCTCAAAGTCTCAGAGTAATTGGACTGCAATAGCAATCCATGACAACTTGAGTAGGAGGTGATGCATCTTAGAAAAAAACAAAGTTAACCTGTAGACATGCCGGTGAATGACCGCGTGACGGCCATTGACAAATGAGGTTTGAGGTTTACTTGGTATGAGGTTTTCTTGAGCAACACAAAGAATCTGTGTCAACATCATCCTATTCACATAGTCTTTCGAATCTGAGCGAGCTCAAAGCCACATCCACCAGCCTGGCAGATTGAGAGAACCCAAGGTTGGTTTGAGGGTTGGAAAGGTTGATTGAGGAATATTGAGTATAGATGTTTGATTTTGATCCTTAGAATGAATCCCATTTCATGAGAGCTTGGCTTGGTAGATGTGAGTTCTAGTACCGAGGATTGCAGCGGCAGACCTTCACATTCAGATGGCTGGTATCTGGGATTTGCTGATTTCCGCTGTGTTTCAAACATTTTGTCTAGGGTGTGTTGTGGATATTCCTGGAAGCGATGCTTTGGAGGTTCAGTGGGTGTTCACCTTGCATGTGTTTTTTGCTGTTGCCCATTTTTTTTCATCACTTTGAGAGCTGAGTCACTCTAGAATCTCAGAAAGGAATAGAGAAAGAGAAGAACATTGAACAAACAAGCATGTTTGACGCTCATGGGTCTCTCTCTCTCTCTGTGTTTTTTTTGCAAGGGAGTCAAATCTGTAAAGATTTATATATGCCAGATGGCTTTTCAACTGTACGAATCCAAGGAATAAGTTTGTAAATTGCCTGCTGAGTCCCATAGATTGCTTTGGAATTTGTCCATCAACAAGAGATGGTTACCTGCTTACCCCGGGGCTGTAGCAAGGCTTGTTCAATCTTGCACATCTTCCATTCAAAGTGCGTGTGATGACCGGAGTTGAAATAGTTGAACATGTTCGGCTCTGGGGATCATTTGACCTGCACTTCGGCAGCAAGGGAGGTGCAGCCTCCTGTTGAAACCCATCATCTAGAACCATATATATATATATAATCCTGAATCCTGTGGGAAGTGCTCCGAAGCAAATTACAGCATTCAATGGATCAGCCTAGTCCCCCGTTTGGAAACGGGAGGAGAGAGAAAAGGCGGAGCAAAATTTTCCCAGCATCTTTCTGAACACGTGGGGACTGGCTGAACCATTGAATCCTCACATATTGAATGCTCAGATGGGGAGATGGGACTGACACGTGTTTCTTTCCCCGCCTGCTCAGATGTACCCACCTGACACACAGGTCGCAGCATGTGTCCCAACGTGTTGGGTCTGCGGAGACTTGTTGGTGGCCCGACTGAAAGTCGGGGAGACGTACTTCTCCATCGTGGCTGGAGTGGTGTTGCTGGGGTGCCTCGGTTGAAGGCAGTGACGCAGCTCGGGGGTGCCGATGATGCGTTTGGTTCAGGTACAAGTTGTTTTTCCAATCCAAAGAAGTCTTTTTGGGGGGGCTACTATATCAGATGATGTGGTCGGCAGTTGATTTGAGATCTTTGAAGCCGTCGAAGTAGTCAGCTGATGTGTAGTGAAGTGGTTGGTGGCAAATTAAGAACATCGGTTCCGTCAGTGTTTGCTGACGACGGGGTTTCAACGATTGCAAGCTTCCCAGAGGATGGCTAGCTTCCCCTACTCGGGACTGAAAGAGAGCCAGCTTGTCGGTGAACACAGTGGAAAGCAATCGGGCTTTGTTTGCCACTGGTGGGAGAAAAGCAATCGGGCTTTGTTTGCCACTGGTGGGAGAATCTGATTGAAATATGATGTGGACAGACAGATTGTCAGATTGTCGTGTGTTTTCCTCAAGTGATCAGATTCTTCAATCAAGGGGCGACTGATGTGACTGACTGACTGATCGACTGGTTTCATAGATAGGATGTGTTCGCGGACGGAATTGGGGTTGTGAGGATTCCTATGGATTCCTGCTGGAGATAGAAGTGCCGTGTTGTACATACACAAGCATATGCTGTTGCTGTACCCAGATGAAAACTGTTGCTTGGATTTTGGTTTGACCAGTTTTAGTAATCGTGATGTGTTGATTCTATGAAATGGAAGCTCCATCACTGGAGCCATCACGTCGGAAACGCCTTCTGAGGTGGTGGTTGGGCCTCATTCCAGTGTGCGCACTCGCATGCTTCGTGCTCTCGTCGAAGCTTCGTTGCTTGGCAAGGACACGCAAGCGAAACAAGGGGCAGCAGTTGGCTTAGGCTGAGACGATTTGATTGGAGCCGATTCGAGGTGGGAATGTTGTGGGATCTCCAGAAGCTACCCTTGCAACCCCGAGCGGACCATTTTTGTGGGTTTTTGACTCAACTGTTGCATGATCTATTGAAGAACTCGTGCTTTTCGGACTGGCCCTTAGCAAGTATTGAACAACTTCTACATTTGTCTCCGCCCGGAAACGGTGGCACATGCCAAACATATGCAGAACATGGCAGAACATGACAGAAGAACATCAGAAACGGTTCCGGTTCCTCGGAAGACTTCTGCCGGTTGATGGATCTTGGATGAGCAACGACGCAACCCCCCTCCTGGGGATCGAGTAGCAAGTCATCCGGCCGCGTCGCGAGGCAGGCAGAGGCCGAATGGATGCTTGGACCACATGGTCACTGTGATGGCTGCCAGTTTGGTCGTGGTTTGTCTGCAAACAGGAGCTGTGACAGGTCTGGAGTTGTTTTGTAGAGCTTTTGGTAGTAACTTCAGAGCGGTCCCTTGATTCTCGACGGTGTTCGTACTTGGATGGAGAATAAACATGTATGATGTTTGCTGTTTCTTGTGTGTTTGCGTGTATGGGTGTGCGCTGCTTTAGATTTGTCAAGGAAGATGCATTTGTGCTTGGTTTGTCAGCTTTGCAAGGTGGTTTTGGTGTTATCTCTTTATCTCTTGAGCATAGCATCTTGGCAGGACACATGCGATACTGTGTTGAGGGCCATGGCCAGATTATATATAATAATGTCAATGTGTTCCACTCTGCAATTTGGGTTTTGCTCTTCTATTTTTGATATGCTTTTCTTGCAAATCTTACTTGGGTTCTTAGCGTTCTGGCGCACCACGCAGCCAGCAACAGCTTACCTGGCTGTTCTTTTCTTGTGGGACATGAAGTTTCTTGAAGGTGCCAAAGCTGTGAGCTATCAGCCATTAAACTCAGAGTTTGTCGAGCTACCATTCCTCCTTTTGAAATAGCTCGTCTGGTTGCAATTGCGTGCTGCGCCGGTGTGAAGGTCTTTGGGTTTTTGCTTTTAATCCCTGATGGCCTGATAAATACTTTATGATCATGATTCGGAACAATGCATGTGAGTAGGCCTCTCTGAGGGTTCAACAAAGAGGCCAAGCCAGTAAACCAATGAGAAGCCAGAACGGAAAGCAACACATAAAGAAGGGGAAAATCGAGATCTGAGCTTCGAGCATTGCCAACACCCAGTGTCAAGTTTGATCTCGCATTTTCCATCATTATGACCATTAATGATTAATCAACAAACCCTTATTCACTCCCCTTGGAACTCAGAGTTTCAAGTTGTTGGAATCAAAGGGAAATGCTAAGCTTTCCCTTTCGTCCAATCTATCAAAAACAGAGGCAGGAATCCTCCATGCTGCGGATGCTCCAGGAATCCTCCAAACAAGAATATGTGCGTGTTAGGGTGTTTTAAGGTGTTTATTTGCACATGAGAGAAAAGGAAGGATAGGCAAAACCAATGAGATAACATGAAACAACCTCACAGATCAAAACAATTACATTATAAAGTTATATATGCCGATCCTAGGATAATCAGGATACCTTCCACCATCAACGTCATGTAAGTAAGAACATCTCGTTTGTGTGCGTGTATATGTGTGTTGCTAGCTCCGGAAATCGCTATGGTATCCTTTGGTCACTGGAGTTTGATTTCCAGTCCATCGGTGCAAGTTTGGTCAGTATGTGGTAACCAGTCATCGGAGCGAGTGGATTTGGGTGATCGACCCATGGATCCAGCTACAGGTTTGGACGCTTTGGACTGGACGGTGGTGGATGGTCCGTCCGACGTGACGACTGCCAGACCCGGCCCGACCCGGCCCGACCCAACGACCCGGGGCGCACCGAAGAGACAGAACCGGAACCGGATGGGCATGGGCCTTTGAAAAGACCTGTTTTTCTCGTCCAAACCCGGTGGCTTTCAGGTTCCAGTTGGTCCACAGCATACGGATCTGGCCGAATCGAGTTCTCGGACGGCCAGGTGCTCGTGGGCCTCGTCGGCGATGACTTGTTGGGCACCTGCTTGTGGGCTCCAGTGGTGAGCCTGGCGACCGTGCTCGCTTGGCGCGTTTGGACCCAGTTGCACCTGAGGCACCTGCAAAGTGGGTGATTCTTCGGTCAAAGCAAGCTCAAAGCTCCATCGGAACTGCGGACCGTGGGCACCGATGTCCCGGATCTAGGTTTGGTGTCCAGATCGGTAGGACACTCATCCCCACCCCAAGGAAAAAGTGGATTCCATGGGATTCCGAGATGTTGCCACCCAAGGTGCTCAGTCTGTACCACAGAATCCTGCGCCTCGGGGCGCCCGACCGTGGCCCCGGTGTGACGACGACCAGTTCCAATCTGAGCGGTTTGAGTCACAGGACGTTGAGTAAAATAACCCCAGAATCAGAGCATGCGGCCTGCCAGGAGAATTCAATCAGAACTTGTATGTCCGTTCATGTAGACCAGATGTCAGTGGTTCAAGAGTGGCAGCCTTGAGTAAGTCAACATGAAATGAATCGAGCAGTGTCAAGGAATGTCCAGCTGAGAAAAGCAGAGTCGAACTTGAATATGTATCCTATTGCTCGAACTTGTTGAATAGCTCAAAGAGCCTATTGAATATATAACTACCCCAGGTCAAATCGTCCAGAGTCTGTTTTTGTTGCTGCAAGCTACCCGAACCCAGATCACCAAAAGATACCAAAAGTATGTCCAGTTGGGGAGTAAGTAGCTCAGAATAGCCGACGGCAAGCTACTTTAGTAATAATTGCCCCGAGAAACCCGGGTAAAAATATGTTGAAAGTGGCGTCGGGTATTCTCATTGAGGCCTTTTAAGAATCTGAGCCTCATCCATTGTCCAACAGCTCAGCATGGCAAATAGCTACATTTAACCAATTGAAATCAATTGAAGAAATACATTTGATGGTGGTTTCTGGTGAAACTCTGTTTTGCTTGTAGACCTTCCGTTCTTGGGGTATAAACACAAATGCAAACACCCTTGCCTTTGTAGAAAGGGTGTTCTTGTGCACAAGATGTGCCAACATCTTGCCCTTGGTCTCCGTTTTGCAGGCATTCTAGCGCATAGCCTGTTCCCACACACCAACATGACCTGTGGCGGAGATTTGCTTGTTTGAAGTCAAGGGCTTCCAGAAGACTCGACGTCGCTTTGACCCAAGCCGTCTCTTCAATTTTCCATGGTCTCACCAAACCCATTCAACGCACTTATTGCCGGAGGGACTGCAGAATGTGATGTTGGACATTGCCGTACCACTCTTTGCATCTCCCACTTCTTTTCTGTGTGTGTGCTTTCTTTTTTGTGTATTACTAACAACAAAAACAACTTTGCGGATTTTACAGCCATGTTCTGCAGCTCATGTAGTTAGACTTTTAACTCTTAACTGATATTAAATACACCTCCTTCGCGGCTGTTTTTTTGGAGCTTTCCAAGGAAGTCTCCGCATGCCGAGCTGAGCTGAAAAATCACAGTGTTGAAGCGAACAGATCGTGGCCGCGTGTTTTGAGTGTTTGACCAGCCGCGTTTGGTGGTAGGAAGAGAACAAAGCTGGAAGAAACTAGCTTGGCTTTGGAGCGCTGCGATTCAAGATATGTTGAAACTATGGGTGCTATAGGAAACAAATTGAAAAGGCAATGGTAGAAGCTCGAATGTTGGGCTGGTGATGAATGCTAGTTACTGAGGCGTCCGGTTCATTATTCTCTTAGGTTCCTCTCATCAAATGACAACTTCAAGAAACGACAAAGACGCACATCATATCATTGTTTCCTCGCCTGTCAGGTGAGGGTCTCTAGATCTCATGTCAGTGTTCCCACCTTCCTTTCCTCCTTCCCTTTCGCCTTTAATGCCAGAACAAGTGTGAGAATAACATCATGACAGGACGTATGGATGGCAGAAGATATGTCAGAACATGTCAGAAATACAGGGCATGACACAGACCAGAACATTTCCCAGCCTTTTTGCTAGATGATGTGTCAGAAGACATACCAGACGATCCAAGTAAAGTAATTTCAGTCAGTGCATTTGTTTGACAGGTTCCTTGCTTTGCTTCACTTGAGTGCGCCTCGCAGTGTTTTACAGCTCCCGCAAAAGGGTGCATGTTAAGTAGACACCTTTTAGCAGAATCTCGATGACGCAAGCTTTTCTTGAACAAGTCCCCATCAGGCAATTTCACCACTTCCCTTGCCATGGCACCTCACCTACTGCACCAGATGCAGCATTCTCCAATCCACCCCAAAGAGCAAGGAGTGGTGGCGGAATGCGATCCAGCCTGCGCGTGGAAACTGCCAATTTACGATGCCGCCAGCAACTTGGATTCTTCGATATCTGTTTCACCCCTCTCAGGCGCGTTCAGGCATAAGCTTGGCAAAGGTCTTTTGTTCAACATATTTAATCTTTTTTGGTCAAGCGTGATGACTATCATATCTGGCGGCGGATCAATAGACTAATGCCCCAAAACCAAGTTGACGGCCATTCTGTTCATTTGGGGGTTCAGCCAGGATCTAGGGGTTTTAATCCACCACCAGATTAACAACAATTCACCAACTTACAGCTGACTGTACATTGTGATGCTTTGCATTGCCGCGCAGACCTGCTACTCTTGAAAGACAGGAGACTGGCAGCACTCGTGTCTGAGGTGAAATATCCAAGATGAATCTAAACGACCCAGAGCTGATGCGAGCGACCGTACCATCCAAAGCTTTGCGTTTCTTCGGCCGGGCATTGAGGGAGAGGATCTTCGACCGGGATCTATATCACTTGAGTTCCACCACAGAAAAGGCGCAAGGGCTCCTCAAGAGCGTTTTGAGGTATCACATATTATCACATATGTATTTGATTTGCGTTCAATTTGAGTGCAGAACAGTGAACATGGACAACGTTATTGAATGTTGTTGTTCAGCAGCTTTGAAGTGGAGGTGAATTGCTTTTGGAGCCATTCATGGCATGCAACCGCTTGGACGAAGATTTTAATGCTCTTAGTCTTTTACAATGGTCGTGCTGCCGTTGGGGCGGGGATGTGTGCAGCCCTATTGGGGATGACTTTATTTGGTTTGGGACTACTCCCAGGATATCCAAAGGTCTTTCCCGTGGAACGTGCAACATATGTCTTCGGTCCATGGGGACTAGTTGCTGGGTGCCTTGGAACGCTCCTGGTGCTTCTTCTTTGGCAGCCCGGGTCGAAGTCGCAAGTCTTCTTGGACCGGATTTGCATTCATCAGAGAGACCAAAAGCTCAAATCCGCCGGAATCCAGGGCATTGGCGGAATTTTGAAGCATTCGGAAAGCATGCTGGTCCTGTTTGAGCCAACCTACACTACAAGGCACCGGGTTGTTGCAACCGGTTCTGCTGTGCATGTGTTGTGACAAGGTCGCTGCTGGCCAAGAAACTGTGCATGTCACATGTCACCGTGATTTTGCCCCATGAGCAAAAAGGTTATTGCAGTGTTGAATCTATTCTACCATGTCACCCATGATGAAAACCAGAGTTTTTCAAGAAGGCAGAGTTATTCACGTCATGTGGTTCCAGGCTTTGGACCATCTTCGAGATTGCCGGTTTTCTGAAGAGTCATGGAGATCGTGCTGGATTATCTTCCTGCTTGATCATCCTGCCTACCTTTTTGGGTCCAACGGCGGTGGCAATCTTTCTTTCTGCGACGATGATCAACATGAGTATCTAGTCTCTTCAGCAGGCATGTGTTCATGTGTTTTTGGTGTTTGATTTATCAACCACCAGCCACTAGAAACCAGATTCTCACCAACCGCCAATTTGCGTTTCAGAAGAAGTGCTTAATCAAAGCAAGGTGTAGTTTTCGACTACGGTGGACGGATGCAGACAATTCTTGCTGTAACATGTGTGGTGTTCTGTGTTTGCGCCAACGGCATTCATTGGCTGCGCGGCTACTTCCGATGGATCGATGAATGCTGCAGTCAGCTGCAAAACTTCTCGATGGAGAAAGCCCATTCTCACTGCTGCAAGTCCAATCACGTGAATGAAGAGGGCAGCCAAATCATGTGTGACAGGAAGATCATCTCTGAGTGCATTTGCTTGTGGTTCGGAAGCGAAGAGGCCTTTGAATCCTGTGTGAGGTCTGATGTGGCCACTGTTCTCATAGAAGGAGTCTCGGATTTGCTTGTAATGTGTTTGATTTGTGTCAAGCAGCGGCTGGGGAGCGGAATGGAAGGATTTGTGTCAAGCTACTTCTTCACTGAGAGAGTTGTTGATTTGGTGGCTGAGTTGTTGATTTTAAGCATTCTCATGGCAAGTTGGCCTCGTTGAAGCCATCAACGAGGAAGCTTCCAGGTGTGACTTACACCTTGGACTTTTTCACCATGGTGCAATGTAAATCCTATGTATCACTGGTAGAACGGTCAATCGGACCCCCAAAATGCATCAAAAACGCCGTGGTTGTTGAGACCTCGCAAGAATGAGACCAAAAAATCTCCAGAAGCGAACCTTCGCACTGTCCGAAAAAGAACCTTCGCGTTCGAACGTGTTTGGAGCGACGCGAGTTCGCGTCATTTTGGTAAACCACACATCCGGGAAGCCGAGCGCCGTGAATGAAAAGGAAGAATAGGAGTGAAGGTCGATTTGAAATGACAAAGGCACGACTTAGAACATGAATCATCGCTACGCAGCTTACGAGGAGAAGCACACGTGCAAAGGTTGGCACGCTTTGCACTAAGGTTTGCGACGGCACACGTTCACTTTCAGATGGCTGGCGTCTAGGTTTGCCTGAGTTGTGTGTATTTATATATATATATAAATATATAAGAATTTATTATATATGATTATGTAATTTATGAGTTATGTGTGTTCAAAGATCCGTTTGGCAGGGGAGTCGGAATTTCATAGATCAGGGTTGAGATGTTGAGCTGGTTTGGGCAATTGCAGGAAGGAGAGTTGTATCTAACCCAGATTGGTTAATAATTGATCAACCTCTCATGAAACATGCTGTTCACCTTTCAAGCTGTGCATTTGGGGCAAAAAGTCGCCCAAATGTCTGGCATCCCTCGCAGCCCTCGCATTTGGCCCTTTTCGGGACTGGCGTGATCGATCTCGCCGAACTCACAAAGAAGGGACTGGAAACACATATTTGAAGCAACCAGTATACCCGAATAGTGTGCTTTTTGACAACTAAAGGCTGAAGCCTGTTAAAATCCAACATGAAGCAAAGATCCAAGGTGGCTGTGAGCATGCCCACGAGTTGGGTGTGCGGAGACTTGTTGGTGGCGCGCCTCCGAGTCGGGGAGTTCTACTTCTCGGCGGTCGCAGCCATCGTGGCTCTGGCGCAGCTCGAAGGATCAGCATGTGCATCATTTTGAGAGTAGATGGCACAATCCTCAAATGGTGTAGTTTAATGTGTTTTCTTTAATATTGACCCAACCCCCATCTAACACTAAAAGGCATCTTCCGGGCTGTGCCATCTACTCTGAAGTCGCTGTATATGAAGGGACATATTTGTGCAATGATGGCTACGTAATATCATAACATTCAATGTGTTGTGCCCCTGTTTCCCATCCCAACTGGTTCAGTAAGGAGTCCGACGGGGATCCGCGAAACTACTATATACATGTTGCTTACTTATATATATATATACCCTGGGAGTCAAAGACGATACAAAGAATGGTCTTTAGGGGACCTGAAAGGGAACTTCCTTTACTTCAGCCGGTCAAATTATAGTCGTTGGACTTCTAGGGTACATATATATATATAATATATAGGTGTGCCTACTCAATTTGGTAGGTTTTCTTCAGCTTGTTGTGCACTCACCGGTATTTATATATATATATATATGTGTTTTGAGTTCCCCGCGATCGATCTTGTTCGGAAACCATGTTTCATGAGATCTGATCAAAGAAACGAGGGAAGCCTCCATCAGCAATACACAATACACGGATCCGTGGAGATCCCTGGAGATCATGATTGCATGGAGATTGACTTCTTTTCTGACAGGCGAAACGCCACATCGGCGACGCCCAACTCCGGGGGGGACCGCGCGTACGTTCACAACGGCCCCCACCCATGCTGGAACTGATCTCTTCTTTCGAGCACAACTCGTGCAAAGGCTTTGCAGCAAAGACATTAATAGTGGGCGGGGGACAAATAGATGTTGGGCACGATGCACAAGAATGTAGTACGAGGTTTATGCTATGCTATGTATTGCTATAGGAGTTGAGGTGTAGCGGGAACATCATAGCATACCCAGAAACAACACCGCTTATCAGATTGTTTGTAGGAACCGCCACAGGACTCACGACTGGACTCACCGGTCAGTGCCTAGGTGGTGGTTCGGCCTCATCCCCTTGTGCGCCCTTTTGTGCCTCATGGTGTCTTCGAATCCCCGCTGCTTGACCGCTCTGGGGTAGGACTCGATCATTGGTGGGCTGTTGTATGGGCTGATTTGAACGTTTGCGGCCTATAGACATATGGTGGTCGTTCATGAGCCCCAAAGACTTGATGTCAACGTGCATGAAACGCTCTTCTAAAAAACAAGAGGTCGACTGGTGTTCATGGAGACCTTATAGACGACTGGTACAGTGGATCCACGAACTCGTGATTTGAAGTAGAGCTAGTGGTCATATTCATTGCTATTTGCTCGATGAACTTCACACACACATGAAGCTGGGGCAAAAAAGGGTAGCAGGTTTGAGATTGCCAGAGACATACCCATCAAAACAGTTCTCTCCAACTTGTTCCCTTCTCCAAGATGCTTCCATTTTTTTTGGAGAACTCCCGTGCTCGGGACTTCCCGTGCCGGTCCGGTGGAGGTCCGCCGTTGTGGCTCGATCCAAGGCCAGAGGAAGAATCAATGCATGGACCACATGGTCACAGTGTTGGGGGGCCAGCTTGGTAGTGGCTGATCTGCAGAGAATACAAGCCCACACAAGCCCACACTGATCGGCCACACCCTGAAGAGGGTGAGGATTTTTGGTTGCTCTTCAATTCTTGTTGCAAGACTGTGGTCCACCGGCAAGCTCGGCTCGCGTCCTCGGCTCCCACCAGTCCGAGCGCAGGTGGTGTTGGTGTTGCCTCTCTACCTCATCCGTATAGTGCCTTTGGTGGCATCTTCGCGAACCGAAGTGGTCCAACCCGCAGGCGAGAGACCCTTCGGTGAAGCTAGGCACTGATGTTTCTGCGGCGATGGTCCGGTGCTTTCCTGAGAAAACCTGGTTGAGGCGACAGCTCGACGATTTCTGACCAATCACCAGTTCTCACTGCAGGTTCTTTTTACAGGTTGCAGTGCTACATGATTTAATGTATTACTATATGTGTTGATTAGATTTAGAACCAATCTCCGCCTCAAGGTGGCATCAAACTCCACGGAGGAAGGTTTCTCCCATCTCGGGCCTCATGTTCTTGGTGATGTTTGTTTGGTTTTCTGTTAAGGGTGGACCTGTACATTAGCTGCTCCACCTCACACTGCCCAGGTGCTTGTGAACCTCATGGGTGACGACTTGATCGCCACTTGCTTGTGGGGCTTGCTCGTGAGTTTGGCCACCCTGCTCGCTTGGCGGGTTTGGGCCAAGTGGCATTTGAGTCACCTGTCGATCAGGTGAGTGATTGTTCTATGGGTCAAAGCATGTCGCTGAGTCCAGACACTCAGCCTACTAAGCTAGCTAGTTCAAAACGAGGACGAAACCTGCGTAGCCATGGCTTGAACGTGAGTGCCTAGACTGAACCGGTAGAATCAAACAGCGCCTTTCGAACAGCGCTCACCTCAGTCATGGGTTCACCACCCTCAAGTTTCTGTATGCGGTTGTTTTCACCACACAAAGTCACAGGAGCAAAAGACTCTATAGTCTATCGCTCTTTTCCCTGCCAATGTTTGCCAGGGGCGAGGAGTCAACACATGAGTGCAGAATAGATACGATCACTGTAACATATTGCAGCTCAGAATAGCCCTGGCTTCTCTCCCCATTTGTTCTACTTTCTCTCCTGCGGATGTCACAACAACACCGTGGCTCGAAATGGTATAAAATGGATTAAAATGGTAGTTTCTCATGCAGGGCTGCTCCAGTTGGCTGACCATGTCATGTTCTCCAAGAATTTGTTCCTTTGGGGGCAATTTCGGGGGAGTTCGAAGGAACAGTGTCATGACCAATGACATGCGCACTTTTGACCCATTTGCTGTTTGCCCACCTCAGCGGCCACACAGCTTCTTTTAACTTTTAAACAACGTGTCTTTGTCCGTGATTTGAAGCATGTGGAGTTGTCATGCACGAGGGGCGGAAGAAAAAGGATGGCCAGGAAATTGACATAGCACCTGACCAGAATTTCTGCTGCTGTCATGGGTCTCCATTCGCAAGCAATTTGTGGCCATGTTCTGCAGCTGCCCGTGGAAATCAGCTCCTACATGTGGGCATTTTGTTCGGCTACTTTGAAGGAGGCTTTCAAAGAAAATCTTCGCACGTTGAAACCCTGTCGCAAGAATTCACATGGGCAAAGCCCGTTAGACGAGAGTGGCAGTGCGTTTCGTCGGGCACGTTGGATTCGGAAAAGTGAAGCGCGACACCGGTCGGGCACGCGTGCCAGTTTCGGCAATATGAGTTGGCTGGTGAATTGTCGCACCGTTTCGTGTTCAATCATAGTGAGATGTTTTCTTTTGTTTATGTGTGTGTGGTGTTTCTTAAATCATTGCTACTTCTTTTGGACACATTTTAATCCAACGTATACATACAATACATATATGCAGGTGGTGAAACAATTCATTGATTGCCTCTACTGAGGCCCACCGAAGCTCACCTTAGGCTGGGCACGTGCCACCCGAAGAGCTTTGACCGGTGAGGATCAATCAAGTAGATACTCAAGTAGATATACGGACCAAGAAATCAAGCACAAAGGACAAGATATGGCCTTGTTTTTTGCTTGATGAAGTATAAAGTTCTGCTCCCGAGAAACATGTCTTTAGCATGTGTATTCTGTGAGAAGCATGCCCCATTACTAGACTCAAAAACCCACGGTTTTCCACAGCACGTGATACTTTGCGCAATTTTGGCACATTACATTGCATTACTGTGCACCACAGACGTTTCAGCAACCCAAACCACTGCAAAACGGTTTTTGCGGCAAAAGCAACTGTAAGGTAACAGAGGCATATTGTGGTTTGCCGTGGGATTTTTTTGTGGAATGTGAACCGGACACCACTGTTGAACATGATCGAAGAATAGAAGCAATGGAGGATCTCTTTTACTTTGTAACCTTCTAGTGGGCAATGGGCAATGGAACTGCTGGATTGGTGCTGGTTGGCTGAATGGTTTCTTTTTATCAGCTAGTTGTAGAACGGGCAAAATGTTCAAGTCCTGGAACATCTCAACCGATCTTAACACATCTTAACACAAAGATACGAAATCCCCTTCCGCATATCAATCAATTAAAGCCATCAGAACAATTTGTTTGCAAATGGTTTTAGGATGTTTTAGGAACGTATAGGAAAGTCTTTTTGTTCCGGAGAGGTAAACAACTGGCTAGATCCTTACCGTCCTAAGTTCTTGATTTGTGACTGCTGACATCATTGAGCGGGTGACATGTTCAACGTGGTTGGCAACCAACTAGAAATAAGTATGGCTCAAACATTGATTCAAGACTAACTATGTCATACTATGTCCATGCACACATAAAACCGGGAACAGATGAGAATAACAGTTTCAGAAGCGTCTTCTTCCCGCCAGACAGTGGCTTTTGAATTCCGGAAGCTTCAGTTGTTTTGCTCGGATTTCTCTAAAGACATCTCTCGTTGTCCCTGGCCTGGATTGTTTTGAAGCACTACCTGGACTTCCTCAAACATTTGTTCACCTGCGCAGGGGTGATTTCGGTGCCAAAAAGATTAAGCTTTGGTTGCCAGCGAAACCACAGGGTCAGTCAAAGGATGGGCGTAATGAATTGACTCGCGCAAATGATCCTGGATTATCCGAAAGAAGAGATTGACCTATGGCATCAGGGTCATTCGTATTCGTGCATTGCACTTGGATCATGGCGGTAGATGTGACCATTCTCCGTTCGTTGACGCCGCCGTTGCGCCGTTCAACGCCGTTGACCCGTTCGTTGCGTCATCCGGGAGAGACGTGAACACAGTGGCCAGCACCTTTCACCAAGCCCTACAGGTGGGCGAAGAAACGATAATAGGAATTGATGCCTAAAGATCTTTAAAGCAATGAGTTCAAGATAGCCCATTCTTCTATCCTACCACATGGCTGATGAGACAATGATAACTTGACCCGGACTTTGCATCGCTTGGGCCAGGAAAGATGTTTTCACTGTCTGGTGCGGGCCCTGACGCTCTCATCCATGCAACAAGACTGGGCAGAGGTGTTATCAAATCTGGGCATGAGCCAGAATCCTGGGGACCACAGCTTGACACATATCAGCAAAAATATCCGACATCTCTCCATCGGCTACAAGCAGAGATTCCGGAAAGAAATGAAAGAGATAGCACCCATCAACTTGCTCAGAGAAGTTCTGAGACATTGTGACCCAAGGTTGGCAGCCAATGTGTTGGAACACAGCCATCGTTTCTTTGTGGGTCCCTTGCGTCCAGGTCCAATCTGTTTCACAGGCCTTCCTCTCTTGAAACCTAGAAACCTTGCTTTGAGCTGGAGTTCTATTGTATCCATCCTAAGTATGAGTTATTTTTGTTGTTTTCTATCAGCCTATCACAATGTTGATATCTCCAAGAATTCAACTTCGCAGTGATCAACTTCGCAGTGACTGGCTACCACCCTTTTCTTCAAGAACTGGGTTTCTCGAGCAGCTTACGTCAGGATTGGATTTCAATCCCATCATGGCCCCGTTGGCGATCTTGGCCGCCGGGGCTCCTCAGAGAGTGTGTGGCAGACCAATGAACATCCAGTTTTGCCTTGCGCCGCTATGCAAGAGATCCGACGTGTAGGTAGTGGTACGAAAGACGTGCCTTGTTGGTACATTGAGCAGTTGATTCTGTATATTGCACGTTTCATTTTATACTTTGCCAGTGTTTGGCCGCCTGGAAGCAACTTGCGTTCACGTCCTCCACAAACCGAATAGAAGAGGTGATCACCGAGATTGTGTATATAATTAGTCGTCGCTATTTATAACTATTGAGCAACAGACATGTGCTGCTGCTTTGCTTTCGTCCATGGGGTTTATTTCATGCATTTCACACTGTGCATGAGGCCTGGTTGAAGCTCATATCAGCCCATTTATTTCCGTTTTTCCAAGGCTGTTGCAGATGTTTCATTCATTCAGGAGCTGTTAGCATTGACGCCAGAGTTGGCAGGCTTACAGTGTATATATATATATATGTGTGTTGGGTTTGTCCTGTTCCTGTAACAGTTAGTAAGCAATTATCACATATTATCACTAGGTTTGATTGGTATTGAACAAGGCCTTTTGCTCACCATCATTTTCCACTAGCTGTTACTTGGTATTGTCCCAAAGTATTATGGTGGATATTGATTGGACCACCGAACGCTTCGGAAAGCGCTCCGGCCGGTGGACCGAACGATGGGCGCTCCGCAGGCATTGGCTTTGCTCAGCAAGTACCGGATCTTCAAAGCACGACTTTGGCCCCCCACTCTCAGGCTCGGCCACAAGGGAGTAGCGAAGGTGAGAGAATCGAGTAGCGAGTAGCAAACGAGCAACGAGCAACCGGATGACTGGATGTGGCGTTCGAGTCCGATGTGGCGAGAGCTCAAAGTCTTTTCACGGTGAGCAGTGAGCAGTGGATCGTACGTTCTTTGAACGCTATATATATAATTATATATATATAACGCTATAGTATATAGTATAGACAAAACATGATTTAAAAAAAACATAAGTGAACTTGAACCAGAACTGGAGGAGGAAATTTGGGACTGACTTCAGCACTGACTTCAGGCCTGCCTGGGCTCCGCAACGGCTTGTACCGCTTACCCTATCGGGGCTTCAAAGGTTTGGGAGTCCCAGCTGTGTGGACGGCTGGGACAACAGCGGAATGGACCATGGAGCTGCTGGAAGCACTTCCAGCAGCATGACATCCATGATTGTCACAGAATTGTCACTGGTGCGGATCAACGATTGTTGAGGTTCGCTTCAACCCTGTTCAACCCTGTCGAAGCTGAGGCGTGTTCTCGCACTTGCCCTACTTCGACCAGCTTTACAATGCAGGTGGATCGGCTGGGAAGGCGTTTGAACGCCATCCCAGCAGTGCGAAAGTGGGTGTTTTTGTTTTTTGGAGGATCGGTGGGGGTGTCAGGGTGCATTTGATTGCATTTGATTTGATCAACTCACTGGATGGGTCTTGAAACTAACATAAACTTCCTCGTATTACTGTTTTTGTTGGTTTTGGTCAACATGACATGACATGACGACCTGACACATTTATTGACAGTTCTCTTTGGAGTTTTGGAGTAAGTTTGCTGTAAAGGTTGGCTGCTGGAGGTTGGAGTGTTGACTGCAACATCATCTCAACATGTTTTTGCTGCTACGTCGCAAGGATTCTTTCTAGCACGGCGATTGGTTTACATATACAGTGAGTTTCTCTAGCGTGATGAAATCTGGGTGTGGCCAGCACCCAGGTTGAAAACCAGGTTACCTGTGCATTGTAGTTTTCTCATGAGATGACATCGCTTGTTTTCGGACGTCTCGAATTCCTCGAAACCCCGCCCTGTCTCGCCGACCTCTCCAACCATTTGCCGGCCTCAGGGGGCCGTAGGGGATCCCAGCGACATGGGAGAGGAAGAACACCGCCAGCTGCACGTATGGAAGACATTTCCAGGGATGTTTTTTCTTGTACGGCCCATGGCCCCAGCATGCCCCAGGCTCAAAATCACATGCAATCACGACTACACCAAATGATTTATGACTTGTGAAGTCCAAAAAGATGGATTCGTGCTAATATGTGCATATTGTATACAGTGTATGGCCACACCAATGGAGGCTCACAACATGTCACAAACATCACAACCTTGTCACCTGGTCTATATCCTCGTAACACTGTCGGCCACTCTGGCGAGTCTGCCGGGATGATTCATGTTCTTTTGCAAATGAATTGGCCGGTGTGTACCCCGAGCAACCTGAAGAGAGAAGGGTGGTGTGCCAAAGTGTCCTTCGATGGACGAAACGCTCCGAGGCTTTCTCGGAATTGCTGGGCTTCCGGAGGTTGCGCGCAATCCAGGCAGTACGGGGAAGGCGGTTCAGGGCGGTTGGGGATGGACAAAGGGCGGTTCAGGGCGGTTGGGGATGGACAAAGCATTTGTGAATCAGGTTTGGTTGAAGGATGTAGTAGTAGTGTCCTTAGCAGATGACTGTGTTTGGTCATGTGGTCAACAAGCTTCTTGCTCATTCCTAGTCTAGGCCCTTCATTGGTCAAATCCCGGAGGCCGCTGGAGGCCCCTGGCCGCACCTCTTAACAGTGACCTGCAACACTTCCAAATGAGTCCAGATCTCCGTCTCCTTCCGGATCTTGCTGAGGCGACCAACCCATGTCCTCTAGCGCGGCGGCCTGGACGGTAGACCACCAGAAGATCCACCAGAACATCCCAGATTCTTCGGAAGATTTGTGGGACTGACGAAGAACTTGGAAGATTGGCCAGAATGACGGAGAACTTTTCTGCTCACACCTTCTTTGCAGCCAGTGTACGTTCGTGTTGCACGTGCAGGGAAGAACCTCAACTGATTCTCGCTATCCCTACACTGCTAAGAGAGATGAACAAATACATATTTCAGCTCCCCATCCCAACCCCGATCGCCCTTCATCAGCCCAGCCGTTCGCTTTTCGTTTTTTCGTGTTCACCATTTTTGCACGTTGGCCCAACGAGGAGTTCCGACTCCAAAGATTGAGGGCTTGGGAGGTGGGAGGAGTTGCGAGCGTGAAGCAGCTTGGGAGTCACGATGCAGCAACTGCTTGGTTTGGGAGTCCGATGAAAGTAAAGTTGGGAATCAGTTGTTTGTTTGTTTGTTTGTTTTGTTGTGTTGTGTTGTGTTGTGTTGTGTTGTGTTTTGTTTGTTTGTTTGTTTGTTTGTGTGTTTGTTTTTTGTTGTCGTTATGTCTTTCTTTTGCCAACTGAGTAGACTAGACAAAGCCTGTTTTTGTATCTTGATGATAGTGTCTTAATGATTGACTATCAGCAGTGTTTAGGAGTCAGGAATATAGTCAGGCTGTCAGCTTAGCTGACATTTCCAGTATCCATTCAGCAATATGTTCCAGCTCTGCAGCTTGAACCTGATAGATCAAGACCGAGAAAAGCAACATTTGTACCGTACGTACTGTAGACTCTGACTCTTGATGTGAAAAAACTCATTTGGATTCAAAAACCTCTTGCTTATTAATCAAGAGTCTACATTCATTATGCCTGCTGTGATCAACGAAGGCAGGTAGCCATAGTCATGTCAATTGCTATTGACACAGATAGCCAGCATGTGTGTTTGGTGCAACAAGATGAAGCCTTCTAACTATACTAAGCAAATCATAGGAATCATAATGATACCCTCCTTACTTATACATATATATACGGTATCCGTTCTGACATCTTCTGACCATGTTTCCCTGGCCACTTCTCGGTCGAATTGCCCAAATTCCGCGGCTTTCGCGGGTCGTCAGCTCCGGACTACAACCTGGTGATGACAGACTATGACTATGCCCATGGTGTCAGGGCACCCGGTGCAACTTTGCTGATCATCCACTCGCATTTCGGAGGTCAAGCTTGTGACAGCCCCTGACGCGGTTCGCTGGATGAGGGGAGAAGCCGGATGGTGCGACCTTGCCGCAGGTTTCAGGTTTCTTCAGTGTCCTCCTTTGATTGCCCTGCCCCAGTGAATTTCAGATGCAAAAACATGATAGTTTTCCGCCGAAACACTTGAATGCCATCCATGCACCTTGCCTTTAGGAGTCAAATTCCACCAAACTCAACAACATGTGGCGTGATTTAGAGGATTTTTGGCAACTCCACTCCCGAGGGCTGCTCTTGATAAGAAAAAATAGAAGCTTCCCACAGCTGTGCAGCATTTGCGCGTCTCCTACAGTTGTAAGCGTCTAATCAGCTTTTCCAGGTGGTCCTGGGGAAGAGTGTGCTGGTTTCTTCCATCATCCTCAACCTCTCCATGCGTTTCAAGCAGTTCAAAGAGATGGTGCCCTTGATGGGGCCTCCAACGGTGCCTTGGACGGACAAAGCTCGAGCAGTTAGCTACTGTTGGTACTTTATGTGTATGTTTCTAGCAGCTATATCAGCGTGACCTCAGGTGTGCCAGGTGTAGAAAACAATAATAGATAGAACATGGCGCCATTCATGTTGTTGAACTTCTGGCAAATGACCAGTGATTGCACAATAATGGAACAGTTAGATTAGACATGATTAGAAGGTCCCAATAAATCAATCAAAGGCAACACAATCTAAACAATACGTTTCCCAAATGATTACACATATAGTATTACCAAATCGCATGAAAACCATAGGCTTGCAGGGCGCAAAAATCTTCGGAACATCTAGTTAAGTTTCACGTCCAGTGTCAATCGTCGTTCCAAGTACATCATGTATACGTAGATTCAGATGACCATCACCATCGAAGCAGAGGCTTCATTGCTCAGGACATGAGGAATCAAAGGGTTCGCCTTCCTTCGCCTTCTTGATGCTGTTGTTTATCAGGAGGGGACATGATATAATCCCACCATATCCCACCAATGTGTTTCCATGGCTTCTGTTCTCAGTCTTTAGGATGTAAAAATCAATTCTGAGACACACACACACACACATATGTTTGATCACATGTGAGTTATTCACGGTTCGCCGAAAAGGTTGGACGAAAAGGTTTAACGGTTTGCTGGCCACACAAGTAGCACAGGCTCGAACCTGCGTATGGTTGATTTGTTGAGCTGGGAGTGGGTCCACTCGGAGGAGAAAGACATACCCAAGCTCGTAGGAAAAGTTAATGAAGAGTGCCAGGGTTCAGACCAGTGTGATATAATTTGGAGTTTCTACCACAGAAAGACTTGAAGTTGGGGTTCCCTTCTAAAGCCCTTGCATTTGTATGACATATGTGGTATCTATAAGGCCAAGAAAGATTTGCTTTTTGCAAAACATTCACAAATGTATATAACATCGATGCCATTCTCGAAGCACTTTCATTGTTCTTGGCATGCAAACAAAAAGAACATGAGCATGGGCAGATATGAGCAGCATGAGGTCAAAGAGATGTTTGGGATGGAAAGCTTCATCCAGAAGATCATGAGGCTCTTAGCCAAAGGAGCGCAACTGGGTTCCACCAGCGAACACCACCAGACCACTGGGTTTTTTCTCAGAGCTCGGCCAAGTCTCCGGACCGAAGAAGGAACAACCGGCGGATACACCGTAATGTGTTCCACAGAGTCCAGGAATTGAGAAAACACATTTGTACAATTCATAGCCATTTCATTATATTTGACATATATTTACATACTACAGGTCCCCCTCAACTCGTGTTTGTGGCTCAAGGAAAAAAGGGTGTGCCGCTTTGGGTTTGAGAGCTCATAGTTTATATGTTTAATATATATATAGTATATTATAGTATATAGTGTATATATATATATGTCATATAGTACCAGGAGACTCTAGACGTCTCAGCGGCTCAGCCGACGCACGAAGGCCGGAGAGGTGAAACATGGTGGAGCGCCGAATGAAGACGAAGCGATGCCGTCGGTTCGTTTGGGATCCAAACAACGACCAGCCAAGGTTTGACACATTGGAATGAAGGGTGCTTTGACACATCTTGGTCGAGATTCCAAGCACCATCTTGAGTAAAAAGCTTCGATTCTCAGACCAATTCACATCCAAAGCTTCTTCGTCTTTGGATGCTGCAATTGGATCTATCGCACGTTGATCTCCAAAGAAGTGCGTTTGAACTCCAACGTTGATCCGTCCAGGTCACCGCCGGTCACCGCAGGTCCGTGCGTTCACCGCAGGAGCTGTGGCCGGCGCGGCCACCGCAGGAGCTACGTCGGTCTTCTTGGAAACGGAGGCGGGCGGCGAAGAGCGAGCGATGTGGCCGGCGGAACGGGGCGCGAGAAGCGCATGCGATTTCGAGAGAGCGAGCTTGCAGATGTAGAGGGTTATGACTATGATCATGTTATGAATCCTGAGACTCCAAGCAGAAAACCACAAGGAGAGAAGAGTTGCTGAAAGTTTCTGCTGGGAGAAGGGAGATCCACTTGACCCTTGCCAATGAGTTGATAATTTCCCTCCGTCAAACAAAGGATCCCATTTGAGCCCGAAGCAAATCACTTGAAGAGCATTTATGGAACATGTCCTGTCTCTTTCAATCTCTGAACATCAAGGTTCGAAGGTTGACCTGCCCAAAACTTACGCGCTTGGCCCTGCTGCGAAACAAAAGGCTATACACCTCCAACTGATGAATCCGATTGGTGCGACTTCCCGTATAGAGCTTCTATTTATATTTGGCCAGATGTTGTCCACACATTTGATTTTGTGCACACCTTTGTTCGGGCTATTTCTGGTCCACAAGTGACTTTGAACGGTACTTTGAACACAAAGCCAGTAGTTTGGTGCCAGCCCTGCGAGTTGGTACGCAACTATCAAAGATTCACCTGTCACTACAAATCACATCAAATCACTTGAATCCAAGCTGGTCTGCTGTGTTCAAGTGAATTCGTCCAATCTTGCTCCCAATGGTCTCCCTGGAAGTCACATGGAAGTGGACAACCCTTTGTTTGTAGAGGAAAAATGGTCTTCCAAGGTCCACTTCCATATCAAAATCATGTTAGTTCCAAGGAGTGAATCTGTGTTTCTGTCGAGCTGGAGCCAGGCCTGGTGCCCATGGCCATCAGAGGCGAGGCGGAGCCATGGGTGTGAGCTGCGAACCCAAGAGAGGTTAAGTGACCTTATAGGACCTTACTGGGGTACCTATCAAATAGGCTACAGGGTCCTTCAACCTCTATTGGACTGGAGGATTCTTCAAACTATACTGGCTCTTTTTACATCAGCTCACGTAGAAGCCTTTGAATTCAGCATGAACTGAGCCGATTGATCCGGTGTGCATGTATGCCGAGATTCCAAGCAGACAGAGGGTCGCCAATGCTTCCGTCAAGAACTTCGGTCCAAGAGATGTGGTTGAAAAACGGCCCATCTCAGATCCACGGGATGCGCTGGGTCGAGAAGTGGAGGGTTCACCAGCTGTGTGGGCTCTAAAAGCTGCGACCGCTCTCGTTCAGACCGAGCTTTACTGTAGGGCATCGAACACCGCTGCTAAGTTCAGGTCCGGCCAGAAGGCAAAAATGAGCCCCACATCATCAGGGAACCGATTTGCATAGGTTTGCCTAGGCCCTCCCTGAACAGACCCAAAAAGTGTTTGTGGTTATTTGGAATGCTTTGTGCCAGAAGCTCCGGGGAAGTCGAGCTTCTCAGAATCATTTCACCACACGACGTCATCCCTCTGCTTGTCCCAGACCGTGAGGGAGCTCTCAGACCGTCCCAGAAACCAATCCAACCGTGGTGCTGTTGGTCATCTCCGCCCTGCAGCGCGCTAGCGAGCGCTAGGCCATTTGCCACTGGCCCGAGGTCGGAGACGGGAGACGGGTCGGGGTGGGAAGGGGGGATGTGTGGAAGACATCAAAAGAGAATGCGCCAAGCCGGTGCTCTTCCCAGCTGCAGGTGGCTCAATGGTTTCTGGTTCCAAGCTGTTCCAAATTTGATGCCCGGGACGTTCACAAGTCTGACCTACAGTCCTCTCATCAGGCGCCAGGCGCAGTCTTCGGCAACAAGACCTTCAAACTGGAGGGAAAGTTCGTGCATCCAGTTGAAAAGCCTCTTTACGTTCGTCACTCTAGACGTCACGCTGTGCCAGCCGTGACCCCACAAGAGAACAAACGGCTGCGCACCTGCCGTCGGAGTCGCCCAAATAGTTGCGCTGGTTGAGGTAGCTCCTGCTCACAGTAACCAGCCTTGGAAAAAGCCAACGGCTTCTGTCTGGTATGCTGAGCGTAAGGGAGACGAAAAATCCATTCAGACTAAGTATACCTGATCAATTCTGCTCCGCAGACCGTACGGAGTCGCCATCCACTCCGCAGTCTTGACCGCGGGTCCGTGCGGCGCGACGGAGAAACGTCGCCAGGCCACATCCCTGCTGTGTCCTGGCTGAAAGAAGGACCTTGTTTTGGCGCTGTGCCACCGTGCTCGGTACAAAAGTTGTATTGTTGCACATTTCAATCATCATGGAAGTGGATGACATGACAAACAGATGTGCAAACTACGATCTTTCCAAATATCAAACAGGTGGGGCCATCCACGTATCCATAGTGATCCCCAAATAGATAGAAACGGTATCCAATACATGTTTTGTTGGGATTTTCTTTTTCTTGTTTCACCCTCACCCTCGACCGGGCGTTTAGCTGCTGGGTGCAACGTCGCCGCCGTGGCTGGGGTGAAGATTGTGCCATTATTCATGCTTTAAGTTGGAATCAAGCAAAGACAACATTTAAGATTCTTGATTACCACTTGATTCAAAACTATGTGTTTTATAGTGCTTTATATATACTGTACATTGAAACATATATGTGGTGGTTTTATTAATATGAGTATGTATATATACATTACGTTTCCTGTTTGTGGGGAATGATGCCAGTTGCCTAATGCTTCAGCAAACCAGCGTGTGGTCCTCGTCCAAACGCCCTCTGTCTCGCGTGGCCGGGGATCGACGGTCACCGAGGTCGATCCCCGGTGCGGATGCTCGGTCGGCCGGGGGAGGGGTGGTGGAGGACTCGGAGGGCGGAAGGAGATCTGGAGGCTTCAGAACTGCAATTCAGATTCAAATGATCCCAGATTCCAGAGATTCCAAAGATTATCTACTTTCTCTCCAAGAAGAGAACCCCACCCTGTCTATAGAGGAAGATGGTCTTCCACGAGGACAGTTTCCATTGGTCCGACCGCGCTTAGGATGCCAACTTCTGCACCTCGTTGTCACATAGCTTTTGCGAAATGCGAAGAGCTCTTCAGTCGACAGGGCGATCTCGGAACCTTAGGTGGTGCATGGGGCCTTGTGGCCGTCCATTCTCTTTTGAAACGCATCACTGTTCCGTCAGACTTGTCAAATAACCTCCAACAAGAGCGTTGTGAACCACCAGGGTCACTCTGCTTGCTGAGGCGAGACCCACTTGCCACAGAACGAGGCTAGATCGGATTGTGCAGATAGTGAGCATGTCGGGGCTCTCTTTGACCCCGAAGAGACGAAACTGTAGTAGCTTCTTGTTAGTAGAAATGCCAAAAACTACTAGCAGCTTCTTGCTCCTAGTAGCGATGCTCTTTGTTGTTACTAGTTTTGCCATGCATCTTTGGAAACATTTCTATTCGGGACGGCTCTTTGGGAAACCCAATGCGGCGAATGCGGCCCAGTGGGTCCTGCTGAATGGAATCCTTGATCGTTTTTTTGTTAAAATCCGGATCCAACAAATAGACGTAGTTGTTTTTAATCCCAAAGGAAGAGACAATGAAGAAAATGAACGTGTGTGCCAGTGAATTCTAAAATCAGTTGTTTTTGCAAAAGTCCAGACTATTTAATAGTTTTTTTTCTATACATTCAATATCCCCATAGACTAGTTGTTTTGGCACGTGCATTTGTTTCTCAGTGTTTTGGAGACCGATTTGTCTTCCCAATAGATAGGATGATGAAGCAACCCTCGGAGGTGTGGGTGGCAAAGAATCCATGTTCACCTACTTCCAGGATCTTCCGTCGATGGTGGCTTTTCCTCTAAGAGGATGATTCATCCATGTTCATCCTGTCGCAGGCCTTGAGCCCCCTCTACCTCTTTCCAGCTGTGCCAGGCGCGGTGTCAGTTTTGGCTTGTCATGGACCGGATGAACTACTAGAGATTGCAAGACTACAGAGTCATCTTCTCAGACACCACCTGGTCTGGATCCCACTGAAGAAGGGATGTCGCAGAATGTTTCACTTTGGATTTCCTGCACAGTGTACTCCATCACTGACAGGCTAGTCTAGATCTGCCAAAACAGGGGGTTTCCATCTAGGAAACGTCACCACATCCCTTCGGAACCTGTAGGGCCAAAACAGGTGGATGACGGTGTCCCATTCGTTCCCTCACATCCCCGTCCATCCGGCCGACTGCGCACCTCGGTCACCTCAGGCGACCGGACGCGACCGGTCCGGACGGCCCGGAGGGAACGAGGTTTCAGAAGCCTTGACGATGTTGCGGATCGAGGTATGTGGCAGTTGAACTGTGGGTTGTCGTGGTTCTCTTTGTGGTTGTGGTTGTGGTTGTGGTTGTTGTGGTTGTTGTTGTTGTTGTTTCTGGTAATTGTCGCCGCCCTGGTGGATATCATGATCTAGAATCTGGGCAAGGTTGACAACGTGTGTGGGTTCCACGAAATCCGACGTTCCAGTTGCTGTGATTTGAGATCCCTTCAGACACCCAGATGATGCAAAGATGACGTGGCGACCAGACTTGGCATCCGTACTCCGTGCTACAGCAAGGCTATATATGATTTAAGGGATTCCACTCATTCCTCAATGATTTTTTTTCTTGGTCCATGGGTTGGTTCCGCAGTTGCACCCAAAAGCTCCGGAGTCACCTCGAGCCCCCCGCACCCTCCGCACGAGTTCTCTGCACAGAGAGGTCCTCAAGAACTTCCTCTGAGAGGGAAAGCAATTTAGGGATCAGCTCGTTTCTCATATTGTAAGGGGCAGTTCTATTTGTGGATACCTCTAATTTGAGGTTTGAGCACAGCCATCCAAGAAACAAGGAAGCACCTGTTGGAGGGTGCTGGTATAAATATATATATATATGACTCTGTAGATGATGATGTGACCCCGCAAGATGATCCTCTTTTTGGGACGGGGCCGATGTCTTCCCACCTGGATCCCCCCAGGTAGGGACTGATGGAATGATCTCTATTACTGTCACCAAGAAAACATCATTTGCAGATTATTCATATGAAGAATATCTTGATTGTATATCATTTTATACTTCGTACATAGTAGCGTCGTTCGCATGCTTTCGCTCTACGAAAAGCAAGTAGCGGCAGCCTGTTCATGCTTGTTGCCATGGCTTTAGCTGCGTCTCCTGGTCTCCTGGTCCCGGTTGAGACCGGGTCACCCCAGAGTGGAGCGCTCAAAAGGATAGGGAGTAGCGCCAAAGGGGGAAACCAATGCAGGGAAACCGTGGTGTTGCAAGGCTGGAGAGACCAGAAACACACACTTTGTTCTTGTGTTTTTGTCTTTTTTGGGTGGCTTCACATGGCCAGACACACGTCGGAGAGTCTACTTCCTCACATGTTGTTTGTTTCTCAAGAGTTTCGAGATGTTCCGTGAATCAGTGAAACCTGCGTACAGTGAAACCCAACGGCACGGGTGTACACTGTACATGGTGAGTACCTCTCCTATACTCCTTTCTCGCCAGAAATCAGGAGCTAGCCAGAGGTTGCATGGAGATCTCTTATGTAGTTTCAAAACATTGACAAGTCGACCCTACAACTGAACAACTGCTTTCGAATCTCGGCTGGGTGAATTATGAACAATGAATTCTCAAAGGCAACTGCTACATGAGTGCATCCAAAAGCTTATACAGGCAAAAGACAATGTCGTCACTTTTTTGAGTGATTGCTACCCTGCCTTGGGGGGAAGGCTTTGCGGAAAGTCGTCTCTTTTTCACAAACACAAGCGAACTCTGTTGGTTGGAAAGGGACCTACCTTTAGGTTGTATGCTGGGGCTCTCATCGAAAGGTGTTTTAACGCTGTACTGGCAACTCACAAGGGTTTAATAATGCCTGCTGAAGCAATGAGTTTCTTATTCTGCAGTGGGTCCTGCATACAATCCACAAGGAATTTCCCACATACATGCGAGACAGGTACAGGAAGCAACACAGTCATTTCCAGGCTTGCCAGTGCAGTTCGCAATGGAACACCTGTGGAATTGGACAGATTACGCCAAGATAGCGAGGGCACTTTTCCTATACTGGAAATAAGAACCCCACTAGCTCTCCCAGTAGCTCTCGTTGCAGGGTGTTGCTGCCAGATGTTTGTGGTAGTGCGCGCTTTGCTGGTACCGCTTTTCTGCCACTGTCTAGGCTTGGCATAGTTTTTGGTCGGGGGTGTGCAGTTTTGGACCTCGCCTGGATCTCGCCCGGATCTCGCCCAGAGCCATCATCCTCCTGTTGCTGCTGTTCGTGTGCTGCTGCTGGTGTTCTGCTGCTTGTGTGCTGCTGCCACTGCTTGGCTGCTTCCACAGCTGCTGCTCTGCTGTTGCTGCATCTGCTGCCAGCAGCCGCCGCCGCCGCCGCTGCTGCTGCTGGCTGCTTGCTCTTGCTCAGAATTCTTCCAACCCTCTACCTTTCGTCCACCTCCGTCGCCTCAAGTCGAGTCACCTGATGTGTCTAAAGTTGGTGGCAGAATTTCTACAGCGTTCCACTGGGATTGATACGCAGAAAGCGGATGTAAATCAATCAAACCCACACTCTTTCAGAACTAGCGTTCCATTGGTCTTTGCACTCTTTGGGTCGGTTTTTTGGTGACAAACCTTGTTTGGGTATCAGCGTTCCATTGGGGTTGGCTCCCGGGGGTGACTGGGGGATGACTTTTTGGAAACAGCGTTGCCATGGTGATTTGGCATTGAAACAGTGACCAGGGATGACTGGGGGATGACTTTGTCAGTTTCCTGTATATAAGCAGTTTCTTCAGGTCTGGAAGCAAGCTTTTCCAACCCAGTTTCCAACCCACATTAGGCACTTGATTGAAACCTGCGAACAGTCTTAAAAAATGCACGTGTTATTTCTTGGCTTCGAAAGCAACTCGGCTACCCAACCCCCCTCCGAGGTGAATGGCGGCCTTCCAAACAGAGTTTACCGCCCCTGGCGGTCTTCCTTGCAGATTGTCAGTCGAATCTGGCATTTTTGGGCTCAGCTTCTAGTTATGGAAGGGAAGCACGGGCCGAAGATGCCAAATCTCGTGGATGATGTCGAATCCGAGGTCGAATCTGGCGCCACCGAGTTGTCACTGACTTTCTCTAGTACAAAGAGCTACCCACTCCATGATCACCTGGAACAGAAGTACCACTCAAGTGGTGCAGCTCCAAATAACACATTGCACCTTTTGATCCTAGCACACTCTCGGAGCAACAGTTTTATCATACATACATCCAAGCTTGTGAGTATATCATGTATATCAGACATTGGCGTTTCGACTTGCTGGAATTGAATGTATTAGGATGTATGAAAGGTCTCAAAACCCCAGAATCCAGAGGCGTTTCTTGGTCGCTTCGTTCAGTGGTCCTGCTCTGGAGCCATGTGCGCAGCGCACAACTAGGGCTCAGGCGAGGCAGCCGGTTAGCCTCGTGTTTGTTTCGGACTACGCCGTGTTGGCCTCGTGTCGGTTGAAATTTGGGAGACAGATGGACTCTGGAATTGTGTTTTTTTTTTTTTTTTCAGAGCTGCATGACTTACTGTATATCATGCAGGTTTCTACATATTCAGAAGAAGCTTGGAATCATCGTTTGGACCGGTTGCTTTGCATTCACTGGGCAGATGGTGTTTTGTGGAAATGGTCCAGTCTAGTCTGTGAACAACCTAGGGCCCCACGTGCACCTGATTCGGCAGGAGAACGCACCACCGCCCATGACCTCTTGGTCCGAAGCCTAGACGAGACAGTTGGCGGAAACAGACGTGTGTGGATTTGTGGCAGCTGATGGCCCAGATGAAGCTTTATACCAATAGTTTGGACCGTTTTTGAAAGGCTACGGCTACGGTTTTGATTTCGCTGATTTGAAATAGAGAGTTGGCTCTCTAGCGCTGCGGCTTTCTCGACCGCCGTCCTGGATCCAGGGATGAACGGCGACCGCTTCGTCACGGGCACGCTGACGCGTCCCTTTAGCAGGCCGCTCGGCATTGAGCAGTGTTAGCTTTATGCGGTTGGGGTCGAGATGAAGGTGGTTTTAAGTGTGCCAGAGAGATGGGTTCGCGTGGGATGGTATGGGATGGGTATGTCGATGTTCGATACTTGTCAAGAGCAATCACCATCCACCACCTCAAACCAAGGGCGACCATGGTTGACCTTGTTTTGTGAGCCGGCAATTTTTCAGTGAGCTATGTCTAGAGTCTAGACCCGATAATAGCACCACCAAAACGAGATTGGCAAGTCCAGAGTAAGGATTACCTCCAGTCGTGAAATTGGTAGATGGCTGTCTAGTACTAGCTAATTCTGTCAATGTGTTGACAATCAATTGTTGACAATGTCCTGTTTCTCTTTCTTCTTTTTGAAAGGTGCCGCACCTTTGATCTTCTTTGATGCTGGCTCAGCCTAGGGCCACCCTTGAGGTGCGCAGAATTCCCACCTCTCGCCGCAGGCAGCCACACTCGCTAGTGCCTTCTTCTCCGGATCGACGAGCAGAGGTGGAAACGGGTGGATCGACGATCAGCGCAACAGAATACCCCAAAAAATCCAGGTAGATGTTTAGAGATGTTTAGAGTATGTAATATAATTTTACATCCTGAAAACATCATGATATCATCCTTATGCTTGTTGGCAAAGAAGCCCAAATGGGATCCTTTGATACAACTTCCATTTTGTTCAGTTTCAGCATGTTCGACCAAAGACGAGTCGGATACCTCGCTCAGGTGCCCTCGCCAACCCCTGAGACGGGTGCCCTCAGTCGCCGGCTGCTCGTCGGGAAGCCGAGCAGCCGGGAGGTGGCCAGAGCGGCGCACACGGGAAATCCGGCTTTTCTTAAGCTGGCCATCGCTACTAGTAACAAGAATAAGCTACTATAGTTAAATGTAAAACAATGAAAGACCTTTCAGAACGAAGGAACGCGCGCATGCTCGAATCATGGAACTATTTTTTGTTTTGCAGCTGGCTCCAGTGTGTGCCAGGTTTCACCAGGATGCCACGCAACGAATCTCCAGTCGGCGCTTGAGCTAAGTCTTTCTTTGATTCGCTGGATCTGTGGGACAGGCCGAGGATGGCGATGCGTGGTGGCACAAGCAGGTCTGGAACCCGTTCGGAAGGGCTGGTGGTTTGGTTGGGGGAGAGATCCCAGTGACGGCTTTCCTCCAAGCTTGAATTGCCCAGACGCTCCATGCAACTGTCTTGGCTGATTTTATTTGATCTTGTTTGCCTACATTGGGGTGGCTTGGTGGGTCGATGTAGGCATATATTCCAGACATTGAGTCTTTGTGATGGGCCACAAGGGTTGCAAACTTGGAACGTGCTTCCCACCATTTAAGACCCCAAAGTGGGCCTCCGCCCGACTTAGGAAGCAACCATCGTATGGATCGACTCGGAAGGCTTCAAGAGAACTCTCGGCCCATTCAAAACCAACGCTGGATACCTTCCACTTTGATGGTCGAGCTTGTGCATTTGGACTGGAATGGGCTCACAAATCCACCAACCAACCAACCAAGCAACCAAGCAACCAAGCAAAAACCAAGCAACCAACCAACCAACCAACCAAGCAACCAACCAACCAAGCAACCAACCAACCAACCAACCAAGCAACCAAGCAACCAAGCAACCAACCAACCAACCAACTTTGATCATCCGATGAAACTCAACCAGAAATTCGAGCACCCAACCATCCAAGCCCCACGTCGGACGCTTAGAATCAATGCTTATAGCCCATGTTCACCCAATGGTCCATTTCCATCCATTTCCATCCAGAGCCGCCCTCCATCCTCCACCCTCCATCAACTCGACCCGACTCGACCCCTTCGTTCGACCCCTTCGTTCGACCGCCTCCTTCGGTCGAGGCCGAGATTCGAGAGCTGCAAGCGGCCAACCGCTCCCTGCTGCGGCGCGTCTACGAGACCGAGGCGAGTCTCGTTTCGTGGGACGTCGAGTAGGGACTGAAGAGTAGAGAGTGTGGTAGGGAGAAGACGGAGGCTTCGAGAGGATCGGGTTGAAGATGTTCTGTATGTGTATATATATATACAATTACATATAGTGTGAGTGGAGTCTAAGGAGTTTTAAAGCCAGGGAAAGAAGGCATGGCCTCCGTCCGGCACAGGGAAGACCTGCCACATGACAGGCATCACAGATGGACTTTTCACGACAGGGCAGAGACGTGTGTTTGCCGCATGGCGCATGGCCAAGGGGAGTTTGGTAAACTAGCAAACTCAGAACATGAGGCCAAACTCCCCTTGACGATTGCTCTGTAGAACAAAGAGCTCCCCAATACAGAACAGCTCTTGAGGTTCCAGTGTTTGATTGACAAAGAGTGTCTTTCTCTCTTGACGATGTCCCTGGGTGACGGTCTCATTGCGGCCAGATGTCAGGTTGTTTTGAACTACGCAACAAACCATCGCGTTTGTTGGATGTCTATATAAAGTTCTCAAATCGTCACGATACGCCCCAGTGACACCATACCAAGTTACTTGGTCAGGTCAATTGATGTAACAATCCAATGCATTCAATCTTCATTTTGAACTCTTGGATTGGGTTGGCTTGTGTTTGTGACTTTCAAGAAGAACATCAATCCTGAGAAGGCAAGCACGAAGGACGACCGTTTGAATGAACGTGAGGATATCTGAGAATCATATGATGCCATGGTTTCTGGCATGAGACGTGCAACAAGCATCCCAAGCATCCAGATGCAGATAATGTCATTATTTATTATGTTTTCTTCATACAAGAATCAAGTATACGCCAGACTTTGGTTTGTTTTTGTTGAAGCTGTGATGTTGACAACTCATGAACCAGCAAAGAACCCTTGCGCAAATATTGGGGTTGTACTGATCAGAGACACATGAGCAGATGATGATGATTTGCCTCGCACGACCCAATGCTGGTTTTAAAAAAGCGGCCCAAGGGTTCTTGTCCATATAAAACACATACATCAATGAATTACCCTCCCTGCAACAATCATGGAAGTGGACAACCCCCTCTTGATAGAGGAAAATAGTCTTCCAAGGGGCCACTGCCACTGTCCACTTCCATGATTGTTTCAGGGAGTGTATATGGATTTCGGGGGACTGAATCCCTTCAACCAGTTGTGGGCGAGAGAGAAAGACCTTCGAGTCTCTTCCTCGTCACAACGACCCCAACTCGTTTCAGCCAGGTGCACAAGACGCCTCCGCGGCGGGATATGGAAGACACGACCGAAGATGAGGCGACCGGGCAGTGGTGGATGTTCATGGTTTGTGTGATGAGCTTTGGGGCATTAAAGGGAACTGATTAAGTGGGGTCTGACGGTCTGACCTGACACTTCATGTTAACCTCTCATTAGTAAACCCCCCCGCCATCCCCCCCTATGGTTTATTACTGGGAGGTTAACATTACCAGTCACAGGCATTTGCCATTGGCTGTTTTAAAAAAAACAGGTTAACATTTTACAGTTGAGTTCCGGGCCAATCTGCCCCCCCTGAAACCCGGGTTTCAGCACCTCTTCGGGTGGCTGCACCTGTTGAGGCCACTGCGACTGGCACCACCGTTGTCCCTGAGAGCCAGGCATGGGGCGGGTGGGCTGGTGCTCAGTCCATAGTTTCAACTGTAGGTTTTGCTTTCCCTGTGAAGAGGCTCAGAGGCTGGGCACACATCTTCTATAAGCAATGCTTGTTTTTTCCCCCTGATGTTGTATTATGTTGTATCATCACGAATCAGTACTTCGCCCATTTTGGGCCACACCAAACGCCGCCGAGCGCAAGGTGCGAAGCTTGGACTTTAGCCGAGAGGCACTGGTGGGCGGGGGTCATGGAGGTTATGGCGCCAAGTCCAGGTGGAGGAGTGTTGAGGAGTGTGTGAGTTGCAAAACAGTTTGGATTCAATCTAGACCTAAACTTAATATCCCGATTCCACAATTATGCTTGCCGGTTCATTGAATTCTGAAGAAGTCTGGAACCAAACTCCTTCTCTCTCTTTCTCTCTGTCTTCTTCCTTTGAGACTTGACGCTTGCTAATTCCTTGATAACATTGTCACATCCTTACAGCTTGCAAAGCCGTTTCATTGACCCTTGAGTTCAGAGCAACCTTCACTTCGCAGCCTCGCATGTGTGTGCGTTGTCGCAGGCTTTGCACGAGGACGAGGCCAGAGAGCTTTCTTTGGGTGGTGAATACTGACTACCTCACTTGGGATTATACATACGTTGTTTTTTATATTTGGCTTTATCTCCATTGCTGCAGTTGTTTCTTTTGGTTAACATGTAGTAGAGCGAGTAGAGCAGATCAAAAATCCACCCCACCAAGTTGCGCTCTTGTTGTTGTTCTCGGAAACTAGCAGGAGCAGACTTTGCGTCGACCAGAGCACGGAAAATGGTCGGTTTCGTGTCGTTTGCGTCCCCCAACGTCTGCTTGGGTCAGGCTGCGACCCCCAACGGCTCCCAGGCGCGGCGACTTTGGAGTCCGAGGCAGTTGGAAGACTAGTAGGGACTTTTCGACACCTTAGGATTTGGATCCATGAAAAGGCCCAGGTTCCTAGGTATGCATATAGTTATATAATGTTATATAATGTAAATATATATATATATATGTATGGGTGTGCCAGTGGGTGTGCCTTGACGAAGGGGTAAACCATGGTAAACCCCAAAGGCGCGTGGGAAGAGGTAGAGCAGAATACAGTGGCTGAATATCTGCTTTACTATTCAGGCCCACAGGAATTGATAATGAATGATGATGGATATATTGCTAGCAGCTCATGGGTATGCGTTTTGGTGCTTCTTGAATACATGGATGGGAAATTCGGGTGTTTCTTATGTTTTGTGCAGTTCCTGAGCGGCCACACCCGTATTGGATGTTTCATGATTGTTGTTGTGATGGTTTTTTGTTTTTTCCCCAACCAAGACCATGTACTGTAGTAAGTATTTGTTCAGCCCATGATTCCTTCTACCAGTGGTTGGGTGGTCCTGCTTGGCAGTTTCAAGGTGTTTCTGACCTCTTTTCTGCATGTGTGCTTCGGAGAACTTCCATCGTCCGCTTGCATTGTTTGAAGTTTGCCATGTATTGCTCTTGGAATCCCAGAGCATTTGTTTTGTCAACCTGGCAGAAACACAAAAGACAGGTTGTTATCAGTGAAACCAGTCTTGAAGCGCATGTAATTAATTATGGTGGAATGTGTATCAAGCCGACCCAACTCCCTTAGTAGCGAAACACAGCAACTTGACGTGAACCCCTTTGCGACCATGCATCTGCTTGTATGGAGGGTTATAACCGGTTATAACACCGGAGGTCAGTGGGCCAAGCCGAGTGTTGGTGGATCACCTTCTTTCGCTTTCAAGCGGCATCCCGTTGAAACCAATGAGTTTCTGGATGTCTTCATTTTAGGTTTCCAATCGGACATGGGGTCCAGCTGGGAGGTTTTTCTTATTTCAAGACACACCAAGCCATGTCTCCGTTTGAGCTCTCCTTTTGTGTGGCAGGCAGCTGTCACACCCTGCGAAGACGCAGCACAGGCAAGGAGTCGGGATGAGCACCTGTTTATTCCCGATTGGATGTTCAAGTCAAGCTATAAGAGAAGCTTTAGTTTATGTCTATGTTTCAAGTCTACCTAGGGAGCCTCGAGCCTACAAATTTGTAGGTTCAAATCAGGACATCGGCTATTCACCTGTAACAATACCTTGGGTTTCATTGTAAAGACCAAGTCTTTTGTATAAGCCCCCATTTTAAGACCTGCACAGTCACTGCAAAGGCAATATGTTGTCATAGGAGGCTCAACACGCCGACGCATTCGTTTGAACATCCAGCCGACGCAGCCGAAGCCGACGCTTGCGGAAGCTTGCAGACGTGCATCGAACGAAAGGGTGGCACCAAACATGGGCCATTTGTTCAGCGAACAATGCAACACATCGATCGATCGATTCTGCACCTGTGTTGCACCATACGTGGTCACTCATACGTGGTGGAACTGAACGGCCGAGTCAAAACCGGGGGACCCTGGTTGAACTTGGATTGGATGCATCGAATAGACGACCTGACATGGTCAACCTACCAAGAGTTTTGACTCACAGCCATTTGTGTCCTTATATAAAGCAACCGTATATCCTGTTCAACATTTGGGCTCATCATGTGTCATAACAATTTAGTTGCATGGTCTTACAATGTCTTACATTTGGAGTCAGAGGCGTTTGTAGGGTGGGTCGGGCTAACGCAGGGATTTGTAGCAGAAGAAGAGGCCATTCGGGCTCGCCCAAATAGCGTGGAGGATGTTTGACAGTGTTTGACACGTTTTGCAATGATGCCATTTGTCAGATAAGAATGCTCATCCATCCATTCCAATACTCAATCCTCAGCCCTTGATGCCTGTGGCGAACCCGAGATTGAATGGAAAAAGTATGAAAACGTTATACATAAAATATCCCACATCCCCTTCTTTGAGGGTTAGAGTTAGGACAGACGAAACGAAACTGATTTGCACTCTCAGTTGTGCCGCTGTGTTTGCGTGTAGGCACCGGTGGCAACCCCCAGCTCGGGGCTGCTGAACTGCGAGGCAGTGGCTGCCAAGTGTTGAGAGTATACATAGAATGGGCTGAAATGGTTCCATATTCTATGACTATGATAAGCTGTAGAATCTGACATTCAGCCCAATTCTATTCTATGACATTCCATGACTATGACTATGACTATGATAAGCCCATTCTATTCTATGACTCACTGATCTGATCTGGGCTTCGCATGGGCTTCGCATGTCTCCGGACTCCAGGCGAAGCTTGAACGGGTTGGAAGCTGAGGCGAAGCGACACGTGTCTCCGTACGTCCCCGAAGCTGTTTTGAGACCCCGAAGAAGGAATACTGGATGTCACAACCACAGGTGCTGAGGCTCCAGCTTCACCGCCTTCACTCGTGCGCGAAACCTTTCGCAGATACGGTGCGAAGCAAATGCAGCTTGTTTTGGGCCCACGCCACGACCAGACTCCTCCACACTTGAACAATCTTGAACATGTGAGGGTGCATGCAAAGCAACCAAACACTTCACATGGAGTTGGCATGGTCCCGAAAGGAAGACGATTCCTTTATACACACGCTCAAAGATGGAAGTGGACTCAGATGAGTCCGGGAACAAGTACTTCGCAGCGTGCCTGGTCCCCGAACCCAATGGCTCTTTGGCACCGGTTTTTCATGTCGATCAGCACGGTCCTGGCGAGGGGACCGAGGGCACCACCTGACACCGGTCCCATGCGATCGCCGAAGCCGAGGTCGGAAGCCGCATCGTGGAGAGAAGCTCCATCGCGGATCAGGTCGCGTGAACGGAGTGGCAGCTCCAGGCACCAAGCACCCCAAAGTAGTTTCAACATGAGACAAAGCGGAGAACGAACGCCTGGATAGAGCGCGGGTATCTGGGGGCCCTCTGGAGTGAGTATACTTGTACCGCAAACCATAATTAATCAGTTTCTTTGGAATGGATTGTTGTGTTGGCCTACATCGTAAGCAAGCTAGAGCATGATGCTCCAAGCGGGTTCAAACATGTGTTGGCGTTGAAAACCCAGATAGTCTCATTCGGCAGCTGGGCTAAAACATGGCTTTGGCAGCACCAACCCCCCCCTGACATGCCTAAGCCTCCGGAAAATCTGGCCCTCACAATGTGTTCATATGCAGATGGCTTTGAAAGCCTGAGCTTTTCCACTGAAGCATGTTCTTGATAGGATATGGCCGGATACGGGGACTCCGGAAGAGCGTTTCCGTAGGCGAACATGCTGGAGATTAGACGCTTGGTGTGGGCGCTTGGTGCGGAGCTTTTGAATCTGCGACTCAGACTTCAAAGTCCAGAACGTTCCTTAATATATTCTCACAGATACTCAGTTGGAAGTCCCTCACTCGTGATCTGAAAAGACCTGATCATGATCCCGATGCTTTTGAAAGGATTGAAGGAGTGTTCCTTCTTTCATGTTATTTTCTCAGTGAAGGAAAGCCTCCATGGCATTGCACCTGGTCCTGATCCAAAGATTTGCGTCAAGAATTCCCCATAAAATCATCCTCCGACCTTTGGAAACTAATTCACCACCAAACCGAGAGTTCTCACTTTGTATTCGAAGATCGAGTAAAAATGCCAAGGGCCAAACCCTTGGAGATAAAGAAAGCAATAGATTTAGCCATTCATTCATCAGCTTCTATGACCAAATGTAGAAGCAATTTGAAGCGGCAAAAGGCTCTCCACGATATTCCACAATCTAATAAAGTATGAAAACATCCTAGTCCCCTCTCGATCTGATCCAAGAAACCACAGCAAAAGGCAACAGCAGGTTCGAGAGTTCGAGAATACTCGACCCATGTATTATTGCTTAGCCCCATCTATAGTATAGATGATGCACATGTCCGACATCGGGAGTAGTGAATCCCTTTCAGACATTGACATGGAATTAGAGGACTCCCCATTGGTCGCTTAGGTCGCTTTGATTCAATGTTAAACGCAAGTGTTTGCGCTTGCCGCCCAGGCTTGTTCCTTCTGAATTCGAAAACGACGTACTGAGTGGTTTTTCACACATCGATACCTTTGGGTATATAGGGCCCTTCGCCGGTCTTCGGCTAACCCGGCCACGGCCCGAGACCAGCATGGTGGGCAAGCTCGAAGGGCAGCTGCACGCTCAGGTGTGCAGAGTCGGTCCGTCCGCGGTGTCGGTCGGTCTTTTTTTGTGTGGTCGCATGGTTGTGTGATGTTGTGATCACACCCCACCCCGAAAAACCAAACAGCAACCCAGTACGTCGCATGGCTAAGAAGTCACGTACAGGATGTTCTGCTTTGGCTTCAATTTGTTTGAATCCCTTTTGGACTTTTAGGACTCCAACAGCATTCAATTATGGACAGTCCTCCATTAGTAAACCTGAGGGGACTCAACTTGGAGACCTCAGGTCCAAATTCACCAGGACTGGGTTGTGTATATTCAAATTCGACTGCAAGCCACTGCCTTACAAGACTGTTTGAATTTATGCTTTTGTATGTGTTGTATGAAGGATTTCTAGTCTGGTTTGAAGAACATCAGCATATCTCCAAATGTCAAGCCCACCTCAGATCAAGTAAACTTAAACTTAAACCTGAGCCATTTGTTTCAGCATTGGGGGCTCTGGCCGTCACGGCACCGACGTTGACTCGATAGAAGACCGCGGTTTACTAGCCCATCGGTTTACTCATGTGGGGCAGGACTCTCTGTAATTCGATCCCTTCTGAACAACTTGGTAAATGAATAAAAACTAGGTTCTGTTCCTAGTCGGATCTATTCATGCTCCAACCTCAAACCAATGTAGTAGAGTAGCGACTAGTGTGTGCCAAGTGATTTTGTCCAGTTAGCTCTTTCCGGACGCCGGGCAGTGATAGTTGTCTCTATAAGAATATGCTGCCGTTTATGTTTTTTGCAGAGAACACTCTTTTATCAGAGTATATATAATGTGTCCCGGGCTTCAGATTCAATGAAAGAACGTTTCTTGGGTTGCTAGCCAGCCAGCTTTCGCGCTGGTTTGCTGTTGCAAGCATTGCTGAAAGTGAATGGAGTCCTAGAAGTCCCAATGATCAACTGACCTCGTCTCCCAATCCGCCAGACGCTCGGACTTCCCAGGAAGACACCTTAGCCACGGAGCGTGCTCGGCACAAGGAGGAGCAACATGAGCAGAACATGTCCACACTTCCCTAGCCAACACATGACCTCGAACCTCAAAGAAAGAAAAGGACACCAAGGATTGCTTTACTATGTATTTACTATTGTTGACTCATGAGAGGTTCAGTTCCGTGTTGATATTCTGATATTTTGGGTGCTTCAAATAATGATCACATCTCCTGCAGATCTGAGCGTCGATTCAGTTCGTTTGGATTTCAGATTGCCCAGAGCCCAGAAGCACGAAGTTCTCCAGGAAATCATCGAACGCAGCATGTCCAGAGTCCATGCTGGCCGCGTTTGGTCGGACCCAAACGAATTGCACCGTCTACGATCGGTCCCAGTCTGTTGCAGTCGACATGCGTCCGATCAGGAGCTCCAACAGCTTCAGTCCGAGGCCCTGAGTCCGAGACCCATTTACTAGAAGGGATGAAAGGTTGTCATGTCTTTATTATTATTCTACTACCGGTTTTGGTAGTGAAAGGTGGGGCTGTTCATGGAGTGGGAAAACTCAACCGGACTCAACCACCAAGATTCGAGAGTATCTTAACATATCGTAATGGATCTTTCCGCAGAGGATGGCCTATCGCTGTACGAAGGAGCAGCTGGGTGTGATTTGTTCTTATCATAGAAATAGAACTCAGTTTGCTTGGATTAGATGTGGACTTGTACTGCAATGCTGCTTTCTTTCTTTGGTAACTGACATGTCCTTGAGGCGTTCTTTTTCTGTCCGTCCCACGCAGGTGCCACATCCTCCATGCGTCCAAACCGCGGAATCGGTCCGTCCCACGTGGTCCACCCGGTCTTGGAGGCGGTGGAAGAGCGGAAACGCCTGCGGCGAGAGCACGCCAAGAAGGTGGCCGAGTTGCAGGCGTCAACGGGATGCACCCCTTGGAGGGTATATGGCAGATGGCCCAGAGGGCCATGGGTTAGGGTGAGAAAGGTTTTTTTGTTCATATGGCAGGCAGGAATTCAGACACAAACTATGCGGATGTCCTGGGTATTTTGATGTAATGTTGGATTTTGATTAGCAAAAGGAGGTCCCCGCCTCAGCTAAACAAATTGGAGGCCCTCTATGACCACCACAACGAATCTGGGTTCCTGGGAGGACTCCTTTTGTAATTGATTGTAGCATGCATGTTCCTTTCTTTCAATGCATATATTATAGTCTAGTTGTTCATGGTCCTTTCTCAGGTTCTTTGTAGATATTTGCTCAATCCTTTTTATACTACTGAGAAGAGTACAAAGAAGGTTCGCAGGTTCTCTGCGGTTTTAAAGAAGGACTTGAGGAACCTACAATTACCAATACTCTCAGCAAGCCAGTATTAAGATTGTTACTTTTATATTGAGGAAAAACTTGCACAATTGAGGACCCTTAAAACAGATGTATTATTGAGGATCAGGGGCCTTCCTGGTCTACTTCTTGAAAATTTGTTTAGGAGCAATCTTTACATAAAGGATCGATTGATCAATTGCCTGGGGAAGCTGTGAGTTTGGAAGAAGAACTAGACAAACCTACAATTACCAACAATACTCTCAGCAAGCCAGTCATTTGCTTGGTAGTATTAGGGTTCTTTTTGTTTTATTGAGGAAATAACATTGCACAGTTGAGGACCCTTAAGCCAATTTCATCATTGAGGATAAGGGGCCTTCCTGGTCTACTACCTTGAACATGTGTTTAGGAGCAATCTTTACATGAAGGATTGATTAAGGAACTGATTGATGGTTTGGGAAGCTGTCAGTTTTGAAGAAGAACGACAGAAGCTTACAGTTGCCACTACAGGGCTTCGAAGGACTTAGAAACCTAATTATGTTTCACCTACTGTAAAAAAATAGAGTCCCAAAAAATATTAGAAAACCCTTAGAACAGACTCTTGTCACGCATGTTGTTTTAAGTATTTTAGCATTATAGAGGGTCCTATTACTAATCAGCCTCCAACATTACTTTGCAATTGACCCACATCCACCACATCTTTGTTGGGCATGTCTCGAAGTGAACCCGTACAAAGGTCTCTCTAAAAATAAAGGCTGCCAAATGGAGAGGGTGTGCATTCATCTGAAAATGAAGACAGGGTGTGGATCAATTTAAATGTGTCTTTTCTCATGGCACGCGACAGGGGCATTGGGAACAGACACCAATAAATCAGAGCTAGAAAGGCTTTGTCACATCCCCCACCGCTCCGTGTGCCGCCGGCCAGGCTCGAGGAGAGGAGCTCACTGAAGAGGCGCTCGCTTGTCCGCAGCGGGGGTGAAGCGGGGAGTTGGGTCGGGCTACCCTAAAGAATCCAGGCCCGAACCAACACATATAAGGGCCCGGACCCCTGCCATGGAGGGTCCAGAGTAGGAAGAAGCAGGGTAGGGAAAGGTTTGTCAAAAGGAAGGATTCAAATTGGGAGTGTTTGTCTTCGGATATGTTCGTAGGCTCATAGGTCATTGGAGCTTGTGCATTAGCATTTGCTCAGACATCGGGGTGTGATTCTTGGATTTGGAGTTAGCTGCTTGGTGAACACAGTCGAAAAGGTCAGTCCGGGTGCCTTTCAGAATTGTTGATCTTGGTTGCAACAAGTTGTGAAGTCTATGTTTGAAAGAGCGCTACTGTAGCGCTAGCTTGCTCTTCAGATCCGTTTCTGGCGAAATCGGCGTTGGAGGTGCAGGAGGCTGCGCAGAAAGCTAAAGAGGCCGAGCGCACCATGCACAGCAGGACAGGAGCTGCATGCGGCGGGCGGGAACCAGCAGGAGGAGAAGCTCAATAGAACAAATCTGGTGTTCTTCTGGAGTCCTTGGGACAGGTTTGTCAATAGGAATACTCGACACCTGCGGCCGATGTCCACCTACTACTGTAGGTTTAATCCACATTTAGGCGAGTCGGTAATGACTGCATAAATAATAAACAACTTGGCTCAGTCCGATTTGCTCCTAATTAGTCCCAAAGGTTCACCTAGCTATGCACCGATCTACCATCCTTTCTTTCAGTTTATTTGCAACATGGTGCAAGTGCAAGGGTAGAATTTCACAGCACCAATTCTGTTCCTTCCACCAGGTGACAACGAACCGCCCATTCACCTACCAATTCAGCTACGAAAAGGGCAGGCTGAAGTGGAATTCCTTTTCGCTCCGACCCCACCCGCCGGACGCACTCAACCTGTCCACCCGGCAGGATCAGCTCGATGCGTCAGGCCTCGCAACGGCTCAAGAACCAGCTGCAGGCGGCCGGAGGGTTTAGCCGGATGGAACACCGATGGAACGATGCAAGACTTCCTATTCAGGGGCCTTCTAGTCTTGTCGGTCGCTCAGTTGTTTAGTTGGGCTTCAGGGAGCCTGGCAAACGCCATGATTTCTTGGCAACATTTGACAAACGCCACGTTATGGCAATGTGACACCATTTGACAACAAAATGCGTTGGACTCCAAATGGTTTCCGAGCTTGGAGGTCATCACATGCCATCACCAAACCTTCCTATAGAGGTTGAACAGCCTTTTTTCGCCCATCCCACATGTGCCACTTGAGGGTCCTCTCTTGGTTGTTGGTGGTCGGGGCCGTGTCTCTTTGAGTTTTTCACACTTGGGCCATCTGCATGCCTCGACCGGCGTCGCCATGGCTCCTCCTAAAGTTCCTTACCTTTCCCATGGGGCATCCATTACAGATTGGCCGATTGGCCTTTCTTTTAGTTGCTTGGATGGTGGTCCCATGAATTACATGAAGACCGCCAACTTGCGCAACTTGGTTAAGGTTTGACCAGCAGTTGGGGGGGATCTACGTAATTGGACTTTCTTGTAGTGCTCATAGTATTTATTTATATAGAGAGTGCCGAGGCCGACAAGCCCGACAAGCCCTGCCCAGGCAGAGAAGGAACAAGCAGAAGGGTCCGAGGAGCCTTACGAGACCCACGGAACCTAGGACGATAAGATTGTCTTTTGATGTCAACATAGACGAATTCTGGGGATTGGAAATTCTGGGCACCATGAATCCGACGAATCGGCATTTGCATGCTGCGGCTTGTGTGGCAAGCCGCAGGTTGAGACAGCTTGTCACAGAGATACTGGGGAGAACAACTCTGCGTTGTTGCCGTTGTTTCTTCCATTGGGCGTGTACTTTCCCCAATTGTTGGCAACCATCAAGTCCAAGATACTCGTACCTGAAACTAGACAACTAATGTAGACAGTTTATTGATTAAACTCCCTACCGGGATGGTCAAACATCTTCATATTTGCCAGACAGAATTTGAACATACACATGCAATTGATTGTCTTTGATGGACATCCACGAGGCTGGTAGATATGTTCTTGAATGCTAGAGCGTACAGCTGCTGTGAAATGGGCTGCAAGATTTCAAGGCACACAGACAGGAGAGAAGCTATGAATGCTGGTGTGGTGACTTGGGTTACAACATGTTACAACCCCTTGAAGGTGAAAAAAAGCACTCCTCGATGTCTAAACTGCTTACTCTCTGAACAATCACCAAGAAGCTTGGGCCTCAAATATTGGACTGCTAATTGCTCCTAGTAGCCGTCATTGCTCCTAGTAGCGATGCCAGGAGCCCCTAGTAGCGTTCTTGCTCCTAGTAGCGATGCCAGGAGCCCTATAGTAGCGTCCTTGCTCCTAGTATGTGTTCCAACATGTATCGTTCCAAGATGTTCCAAGTGCGGAAGAAACAAACGCCTTCTTGCAGGAGAATGCCCGCCAGCGTGAGTTCCTAGAGCAATCGGTGGCACAGCATGGAACCCAAGGATATTTTGGGATCACCTTCCCGCGTTCCTTTACTTGTACCCACGCACGTTTGGCTCGGTTCGAATCCGTTTTTTTTTTCAGCAGTCCAGCTGTGCTCGGCAGCTCCCGGTCATCTTCCCAGTCCTCGTCGGCATCCAAGGCTCCAAGCGGAGCTGGAGGGCCGTGAGGCGAGAGAACGGGTCGTGAACTGATCGTGATTGGGCGAAGCGGTCGTGGTGAGGGTGACTTGATAGAGTTGATAGAGCTGTCCTCTCCGACGTGCGTGAGAGAATCTGTAGCTGTAGTGTTTGATCATGTTTGATCAAGGTGTTTGGCAGGATTGCATTCTAGCCAATCTATGCAAGTCTGACAGCACATGCATCAGCCAACGCCAAGATAAGACGGTACATGTTTGGGCTTTCCATTTCACCCGACAGCAGCTCCTGCCGGTCGGCCTCGGTCGGCCTCCTGGGAGGCCGCCCTTACAGAGATGCAAGAGGCGCTTGAGTGGCAACGCCTTTGCGGCACTGAAGAGCGTGAGGCTGGTGGATGGGGAGACGGAAGACTTCATCTCGTAGTCCATTGGCAGTTCTTAGAAGAACTTCCTTGGAAGATCAAGGACAGCGTGTTACATGATTACATGTGTTTCACCTCTTTGAACATCTTTAGATCACCCCCACATTTAGAAAGGCCACGACAGGCGTTTGCTTTCTTCGGCCGCCCAGGCCCTCCTCCAAGAGCTTGCGGACTTGAGCGCCGATGCGTCAGAGGCAGCAATCGGGCTGGAGACGCCCTTAGGTGGTTTGTGTTTTGTTTTCCGTTGTAACGTTTATACAAACCACGTTTTGTTTTAATGTTGTTTTGTTTTTTTTTTGTCAGGAACCGATTGGAACTTTGCAAAAAAAAACTTGTCATGCAAGTGATGGATAGTCATGGAAAGCTTTCAAGGACTGCCCAAAGATGCCTAAATGCATTTAAAGGTTTTTTCACAAGAACACTGCTAGGAGCTTTCGGGCATCGCTACTAGTAACAGTTAGGGCATTACTACGAACGGAGCATTCTTACTAGTAACAAGATCGCTACTAATCTTTCTATGTTGTGTGACCTATCGACCGAACTGGTTTCATCGACCGACCCACCGGTCGACCGATGCTGTTCTCGGTGAGAGTCGTCAGCGGAGGTGCGACAGCGGTGTAAAGAACTGGGGCATCACAAGGAGGTGCGCGAAGGTTGAGTCACAAGAGTGGCAGGTGAAAACCTGGTGACCGTTGAAGATGGAATGAACGAAGTAAGATGTGTTGCCGAGTCGAACGAAGAGTTTTTCTTTGGAGTTATTGAACTATTTGAGTGGCACCTGAGCTCTCCAGGCAGCAGAACTGATAATGGACGAAACTCGATAGCACCTGACATCCCAGCATTCCTTGGTGCTCAGGAACATGAGGCACTGCTCACCCAGTGGCAGAGTCAGGAGTCCGAACGTTACTGAGTTATTTGGTTCCGTTTTGACGAGGTATGGTCGTATGGTTAAGTACATGTAAATACAATGAGTCCAGAAATTATCCAGATCGAGAGGGGAGTGTTATGAGTTATGAGCATTAGACTTAACGCGACTTCACAATTCATCCAGAGTTTCCTTTGTCCTTATCACTTTATTGTCCTCGCTTGGTGGAATCCTGGGTAGGACAGCCCAGGAGAGATCAAACACAAATCAAATGATATACGTTTGTATCAAGCAAATGGTTGGTGAACTCCCTGTAGCTCCTCGGCTCCCTGTTTAATGGGGAATATGATACCCCCGCCCGCTGCTCGTTAGATCCCTGCTGAGCAAAAGCTACAATATATGTAATAAAGAACAAAACTATATATAGCTTGTAGATAACTGAATTATAATAGACAGTATTGTATAATATTTTAGACCGACACACATCATGATAAGATATGCTTTTCACTATGCGGCCACCAGGAGGAATGCCTGGCGGCCCATAGGCGGGATGGTGAACTCAGCGCTCGCTGGATTGGACGTCAAAAGCTTGTCTCACGGAGTTTGAACAATGTAAATTTGAACATAATAGAAGTTTTATCCGGAGGGCCATATATGAGAAACACCTGCCAATGGGGTGTTCCAGGTGTGTTTCTTTGTTTTCACCATTCATGCCCTTCATGTGGCATAACATCAATCCAACATGGATTGGGTTTGAACCTTTTCCATGTGTGTAGCTTTTCTTCACGCCACTGATATGGTAGTTGCATGTAGACAGCAAAGCTGGCCCTTCAACTGCTGCTGAAACCCTGCTGTTCGTCGAAGAGACTCGGAAGTCAAAGAGACCCGTGCTCCGTAGGCAGCTTGAGGAGCACGCAGCAGAAGCGAGAGGCGCGACAATGCCAGAGGGGGGATTGCCTCAAAGTGTCAGAGGGGTGTCATGCCATGTCATGCCTTCACCTTGATAAGTAGAAGCCAAAAATGAGATGAGTCTTGGATAAACCAGGGCAGATTGGCAGATCTGTGTGTGTGTGTCCCAAAATTTGGGAAGGAGCTTGTATGGATTCTGTGAAGAACTCATGAACATCACCAGGGCCTATGACGGTGGGTCAGGAGCTTGTATAGGTGCTATAAGCTCACATACTTTGGTGACCTCCAATGACCGACCACCAGAGTCTGCAACCCGATGACCCCCTGGTGCGGACTTGGAGCAAAGGGTGATGGCCCTGATGCCCGATCCTTTGGTTTTTCCAAAGAAGGACGATGGAATGGATTGCCGATTTCGTGAGAGATGGTTTTTCATCTGCAAAGATGTCGCATTTGGGGGGCATTTTTATCATGATGGATCGGCATGGTACTTCTAGTGGATACCCAGGCCCTTGGTCACTTCGGCATGTGCTGAGGTGCACTACATGCCGAAGTCCTCGAGGCTGCTGGTGGTGGGATTGGGCATCTCAAAGTTTTTTTTGTCGAAAGGCACCGTTGCTTTGATTGAAGTAGAATAAAGCGGTCCGGAACCTTTTGCGCGAACTATTGCAAAAGGACCAGATAGGTATTGGATTGGGGATGGCGGGTTTTAATATATCCCTTCTTGCTGTCCGTGTTCAGAAAATCAGTTGTCCGGAAGAAAGATGCCCTCTCGAGGGCAGCAATGCCCTGGAGTGGCTCCTCGTGGTGTTGAAAACCTTCGTGGGTATTGATCCAAACTAGGCCACGTACATATTGATCAGTGGTGGGGCAAGAGCGTTTCTTTGGCAGAGGATTCTGTGGCCATGGTATTTGGACCTGATCCATCATATTATATAGTGCCATGACATTATGTTTTGTACAGCAGTCAGTACAGACATAAAAATAGTCATATAGTCAGGCACTATAGTCAGCACTATATAACAGTCATATCATGTATAGTCAGTAAGACACATATAGTTTTGTACTGCAATCAGCTGACAAACCGTGCCTTCTTTTTGACGGCGTCAGGCTCGACAAAAGGCCGAACATGCCTCAGACCGACAGCAGGCAGACCGACATGCGGCACGCGACAGCGCGTACGTCCCTGGGGAGAGTGGTGTGGGACTCGATGCTTGATATTGATGCTTGATATGCATACACATATATATATATATATATGGAGAGAGGCTAGAAGCATCAACAAAAGAGGCAGATTTCAAGAAGAGCACAACAGTTCTCGACATTCTGCAAAGTTCTGGGTCTACCTACACCCAACAATCATGGCATTCACCGCGCAGGTCAAAAGAACCTCGGATCATTTCACAGATCATTTGTTTGTACTCCATCTACACAGTGCTCAGTCAAGACTCCCCCGTGTCACCTACGCTGTCAGTGGGCTAATCACGTGAGGTTGCCTCAGCAAGTTGAATTTGCTTTGCTTTAGCAGCTTTAGCAAAGATGTCTTGGGAGGGGATCCATAGACTCTGCCTTGAGTTTAAGTAAAGGTCGTAAATCATCGGGGGGGACCCTCAGTCACTGTGGATGAAATTGCCCTCGTTCGTGGGATGAATCCTTGTTCTTCTATTGCTGTCTTTTGGTGAGACAACAACTCCAAATCTGAGATTAGACCGCCCATTGCATTTAGAAAGAAACATACGATTGGATTCCAAGTCCAAGGACCCATTGTTTACCTTCAGAACTATCCAGGTATCCAAATCATTGAGAGTCTATTAATTATTATTGTTGATATTGAAGGAATCTGGATAGTTGGTCGTGAAGGACATTCTGACTTGGCCCTGAAAAAAAAGCCTTCTCATTGTTTGCCTTTTGATCTGTTCGATCCCATAGGAGTGCAGCCGTTCCTTTTCAATCAGCCGGTCCTTGGACAGATGGAAGCATGGGGTTCTTTCAGGTTGCCATGGTAATCAATGACTCCACCAATGGTCATCCTCTCTAACGACAACTCAGCCCCACCTGAGACTCGCTCCTTCTCGTTGGGTGGGACGTTCACTGATCTCATACATCATGAGACAACACTTTGGCCGTGCCCAGAAACTCCCAGGCGCTTCTAGAAGAGATCCACCATGAGCGGGAGGCTGGAGCCGTCGGGAAGAGCAGGTATCACTGGGAGAGCATTTTTGCTTAGTGTCCTTTTGAGCTCTTGGTGACTGAAAGCTTGGCCTGAAAGCTTCCAGACGGCGTTGGCGTGATCATTGCCCGGAGTGCATTGCCGTTGCCGTTTCCTTTTTCGGGATTGGTTGGAGTTGCTGCCAGGCCCAGACACTCTGGATGGTCGTAGATCCAACACAACAGACCGTCATTCTACTGTTATTGGACCAACGTCACAAGTTCACTTGTGCAATTCCATGGCACTGGACTCTCCCATCAGGTCTCCTCTGGAGGCTTTTGCTGACTTAAAAGTCGCAGGTGGTGACCTGTTGGAGGGTGCAGGTATAGTATACTTCCATTGACCCTGGGTAAGCAACTATAGGTAAATATACCAGTCTCATGGAGTGTTTGGGAATGTCGAAACATCCAGCCACTCACCTGAAAAAGAAGCAGCAAACGCAACAGATCTGTTTCCGGCACCCATGATCTTGACGTCTTCAGCTCTTTTTTGGGCCGCTACACCCTATTCCATCCACCCAGTAAGGCCGCCAATGCACAACTCTTGGAGTTGATGCAGGAGGCGGCGCTTCTTGCCGGGCGTCCGTCGTGCCGGAGTTGGGACCGGCGGAAAGAGAGACGATCGGTGGTTTGGTGGTGTTTTTTTCTTACGGATTGGAGTCAATGAAGTGGCAAGTTCTGGCGAAAAGAGTGAAACTTGTTGTTTCTTTTTTCAAGGAGTTTTTCACCGAAATCCCGAAGTTTGGGTGTCGGAAGCAGCGTTAGTTTGTTCTGCGAAATGGTTCTGTGATTCGAGGTTTGTTGTTTTGATTCAGGCCTGGTGTTTTCCAATGTCAACATTCTAAGAGAAATGGTGTTGGCGAAGTTGTAAGACATACCAGGCCATGGAGGTTTGGGGGGGAACATAGGGGAGCCCTTGAAGCACCGTCTCAGCGAGTTGCCTTAAACAAAAAAAGGGGTGAAATTGATGCTTTCCGCGGATTTCAGGTTGGTTGATTTTGCATCCAGGAGCCGTGGGTGTTTGATCATTCCTCATGCACAACATAATATTATATATATATAGTATGATGATGTATCATGAAGTAAGTCTTCGAAGGGACCAACCATACACATGCAACATTGGGGGGGGCACGAAAACCGAAAACTTGACACCACCAGGTCCCACTGCGTCGCCAGGCCACGGCCAAGCAGCGGATCCTCCAGGAGCTCTTGAACGAAGGCCAAAACGCGACCAAAGGGAGCGATCCAGTGGGGTGGGATTCGAGGCAAGTGGATTTTCAGTGGCTTGGAATTATGCGAAGTATGGTTTCATTGGCTGTTGTAGGTTTTTGGGTGATCATGGGTGGTGTGTTGGTAGGCTGGGATGTTGTCTTTTGAACGCATATTAGCATTGAGTGTGACTGGTCGGTCCTTGAAAGCTATGCTTTCTTGCTTTCTTGCATCTCTCTTGCATGACGACCATGCTGATGGTGCTGCCCGAATTGACCAACCTGACATGGCTGTAGAATCACGTCGTAGAACTGTTGTTAACTGAGAACCAAGATGAATCAAGATGACTGTTCACAACATGAGAATGGTCAACTGAACCAATCCTGAACCTGATGACTCAAAGATGACTGTTGTACCTGAAGAATTCCCGGGTGCCAATGTATCATGAAGCCGTCTTGAACGCCACCGGCGACCCGTCTTCTTCCGGTCACTACGTCTCCCCCCCCCGATCCGAGGTGCCGTGGGGCCGGAGGAGGCGGGCGAGACAGTGGATGTGACGCTTCGAGTCGGTGTTGACAACAGGTAGTAGGCAAGAGAGTAGGCGATGTCCCAAGACAGCAGAGGTGAAGACGTGTCAGATGTTTCAGGATGTTTCGAGGTTGTGGTGGTTTCCTGTTTGGAAGGATTTGAGTGAATCAGCAAATGTGCAGAGACTGGTGTTGGCTTTGTCCATACTGAATCGTGGATTAGACTCAGACCAAATGCACAGCATGCTTGCTGGCCAAGTATTCCTTTCGGTACAACACACTGTTGGACTGTTGAAAAATGGTGCTGGTTGATCACTCAGGATACAGGATGGTGCTTGTTGATTTCACAAAAGAAAGGGAGCTCTCATCCTGAATCTCCCTTTGTATGTGTAGAATGGAAGAATGCAGGGTCATGTATATAGACTCTGGAGCATATTTCAACCCCCATGTGACATAACAATTTTTACAATCCCAGTTTGCGGGGGGTTATTACTGTCATCAAGAGTCTACCCTGGAAACCCGAACAAGTAGAAACAATTTGATTTTTCGCCAGTCCCAACCACTTGTGATGTAAAGGATTGTAAAGAGCAAGCGATATTGGGTTCCAACTTCCAACCATTCCCTACAGGTCCAAAGAGCCAGTAAAATAACCTGGTCCTTTGCCTCATTGAGTAGTGTTTTTGTATGATCAACACTCCAGTAAAATGAGGTCTTTGACCTGTACTGTAGGATTCTGTAGGATTTGTTTCTGGTTGAAATAGGTTTCCAGATGGCCTGTTTGATATTCTCAACACCCTACGTAATTAGTTGGATTAGACCATGCGCTTTTGGGAGGTTTCCAGGGTTTCGCTTGTGCTTTTCGTGGCCGTGAAAGCCACAGGTGCAGAAGATCGCTGCGGGCGAAGGTGGGACATGGGCTGGGCAGACATGGTGTCTCATGTTGTGGAAAAAGCTCCGTTCGTAGCGTCCTTGTTCCCTTCGTAGTAAGGCCAGGAGCCCCGAACGTACCGTCCGAACGCTCCTAGTAGCGATGCCTTTGTTCCTAGTAGTTTGTTTCTAATACTTGTTTTTGGTTTGTGATTTGCCTCTTTAAAACACTGGCACGGCTTTCGATGGGAAGAATGTTGAAGATAATACATGACTCAACTGACTTGTCATGTTTGCATGCACCGGGCAGGGAGCTACAATATTTAAATCCGGCCTGAAGCAGTCTCGATACTCTCTTTGATAGACATACCGACATACCCAATTGGTTAGAGGGAAGGGATTCGCATGGCACTGTACCCACCTCACAGACCGGCTTTGACTTGTCAAATTTCCAGCACTATATATACATATATAATGAAATTAACATGTAACATATATATATATATAGACATCCCGTGACATCCCTCGAGATGGGTTCTGTCCCAGAATCCCTGGTGCCCTGTCAGGCCCTGTATGGCCCTGTCCTCCTTCTTCTAGATTCTTGTCCACGCGAAGCCGTGCTCAACTCTCCTGGTGGGTAACTAACTTGTGGGGTCCTTTCTTCGGTGCACCTGGAAAACCCTCCACGACCCGCTGGATGTCTAGAAACCCCACCAAAGCCGTGCTCATCTCACTGAGACTCCTGGATGGTTGACACCCTGAATGATCATGTCTGGCCATGGTTCTGGCCATGGTCATGTCGAAAACGTGCCCGCACGCCGAAACGTGCCCGTTCACATCTGGTATCCAGATGTACCCTAAAGTCGTGAAACCCCAACCTGTTGTTGGGTTGCCTTCTTGTGCACCAACCTGCACCAACCTGCGTGGCACCCCCCTTTAGAACTGGTTCTGGCCATGTCGACACCACGTGCCCTTCTCCTTATGAGGTGCTGCGCTACAGCGCTGGGCAGCAGGACGGACCCCCCCTTTTGGTTGGAGCCGACGGAGGAGCCCTGTCTTTTTGGGTGGATTTTGTTTGATAGGTTGCTAGGTTAAATGGTGTGCTTTTTGCTTGTTGAACTCAGGTTCGTATAGTTCTTTCAAATCTATTATATTTGGTAAATGTTTGAATCTATGAGTATGATATCCTTCTGTCCTTTTGGTTCATCGCAGCCCAGCCAGAATTCTGTGGGTGATCATCCAGGGTCGTTCGGAGGTATTGTTACAACCTTTTTTTGTGTGGATCGAGATGGACATGGATAGTTACCCAAGTGAGCAACCAGGTATATATAGTTATTTAGTAGTTGCACCATTATCTCTTACCAACGTCCCATTCTGTGTACCTTTCGCGCCTTTTATTATTGGTGCTGTGGTGCCTTTGGGTGACTAGCTTGTGGTGGCAAATCAGAGCGATGAGAAAGATCGAGGGGTGCAACATTTGAGAAAGATCAACCATCTCGAGAAAACCAAGAGAGGTTAAGTGACCTTATAGAACTGTACTAGGGTACCTATGGGCTGGTCTATGGGGTTTTTTAAACCTGTCCAGCGCTTTGTGGACCATGTGTTTCCTCCCCTCGAGCATTGAGGCACTGACTCACGCTGCCCCTCAGCTTGTTCGTTTGGGAGCAGCAATAGCTCTCTCCCACCTGACACCCCCCCCCTTGTCCTTGCCAAGCAAACAGAACGCAAACGACGGAGAAAGCACATGCTGTGGGTTGGAGGACATTTGTAGGAGCACATGCTGTCTCTCAAAGTCTCAAAGGCCCAAAAAGACGCTATTAGGAACAAGTGCATCGCTACTAGTAACAAGGGCCTTACTAGTAGTAACAATGTTTGCTATTTAGAACAATAACTATATTTTTTCTAATAGCTTCTTGTTACTACTAGTAAGGCCCTTATTACTAGTAGCGACTTGTTCCTAGTCTCTCAAAGTCTCAAAGGCCCAAAGAGACGTCTTTCTATGGGACTTCTTGCCTGGATCATGAAACCGAGGATTGCCAGTGGGGCACCCAGCGATCTCAGCAAGAGCGGGGTCTAGGAAGTTCAGGGAAATCAGGTGACCAGTTCAGTTTACTATCTCAACAGGTTTTACAACGTCTTGGATCGTGTTGGCATGTCTAGTGTGTTTGTTTATGAGGAAACACATGATAGGGATTTAGTTTAGGAGTCGTATGGTCATGCTTAAGGTTGCGTAAGAATTGTCAGTGTTTTTGTTGGGGAAACATAAAGGGATTTTGTAGCCTCGGATTTGGGTAACATGCTGGTGTCTCATTGCGAATGTACCAGCATCAACACATCGTCTTAGATTCCTCGACCATGAGATCCGCTACAGTGCATGTCGACACTTCCTTTATAGGAATAATTGGAGATTCCTAAACTCGATCCCCTTGAGATCCGCTTTTGGTGCTGTCCACCCTGTACAGGAACAGATTCGGTATGGTTCGATCCGGCTGGCAGCCCCCCTTTGGGATCAATACCTACAGTAGATACTTCGAGGAGGACCATGCCACACGTGTTGCGGCACGTGTTGCTCAGATTGTAACAGTTGCACAGTTGCACTGTAATAAGGGCCCTGAAGCAAATAATACTGCGGAATTTCTGAGTAGATGGTGCAATTCCCTAAACGTCCTTTAGATGGGGGTCCACTACTAAACCACCTCTTGGGGTGCCGGTGCCATGTTCTCTCCCACTACAAAATCCCATGACAAATTGGTCACCATCGCTCCATGACCAATTGGTCAGCACAGAGAGACCATGCCGCAGATCCAAAGACTGCAGATCCTGCAGACCCCCAAAGATGTGAGGTCAACCGACTGTGAGGTCAACAAGATCCAACGACGAGTCAGGGTGTTTTGGTTTGTTCATCCAGCTCACCAAGTGATCAGTGATTAGTGCGTGTTTCCACGGTTTCTACACAAAATTCCGTGGCACTTCTGTTTGTGCCGCCATGGCATGGCGCCCAGATGCCGTATGCGATGGGCTTTTGGCCAAAGACCGTGCTCAGTGGCTCGTGGGACAGGGCAGAACGCTGCCCGATGCACAGCAAGAGGCAGCCAACACAGCAGGGTGACACAGCTGGAGTAAAGAACCCAGCAGTGTTTGTACAGTGTAGGTTTCAGTGATTGCTTCCTTTGATCGCTGTAGCAGTAGCAGGTAGCCTGGGTTCTTTATATGAAGTGAGTGCTCAGTCGCTGTACCTATCGCCCATGGCCATGAGCTGTTTGTCCGGTTATGGCCGGCTGTTGCATGGAACTTGGGGATCACACTCCACCAGGACAGGTTGAAGAACCCCATAGACCAGCCCGTAGGTACCCTAGTGCAGTTCTATAAGGTCACTTAACCTCTCTTGGTAGTCCTGCGCGCAGGTCATGCGGGAGTTCCCTGGTGTTTTCCACCTGCGTCAGCGCTGGGATGGCCAAGCCAGCTGCGACGGGGCCTCCGCCGAGGAGCGGGCAGCATGGTTGGTGGCGAACCAGCAGATGGACCAGGAGGCAAGGTGGGGCAACATGGAGTTGAAACCTCAACAGCTGACGAACCTCCCAGCACATTAAAAACAAAAAAGTGTCAGCATAAACGTAACAGAAATCATAGAACACCTGTTCCCAAAGATTTCCAGGTGATTTTTACCAGGTGTTTGGCCGGTGTTTGTCTTCATTTGCTCGTCCAGTTCTTGGGGCCCAGGCCGCCCGCAAGAAGGTCATGCAGGAATTTCCCAAGCAATTCACCTTTGAGGAGCGGGGATCCGAGCGCCAAGCCAGCGGTGCCTTTGGTCAAACGGATCGATTCAATTTACCTTGAATTTGGGGTTCTTGGGTCTCAAGACCATCGTTCTAAAGCGGATATAATAATATATATATATAAGAAAAATCATGTCGGACTTGCGACATTTTGAGATTGAGAACAGTCCTGATGTTGTAGCTTTCATTCTCAATGGTTTATGTGAAAGAACTTGCCTTGCACAAGAAGGGGATTTGACCCAACAAAACACCAAATCAACACCACATTGGTAGGGCTGTTTTTGCTGTTTTTACATATGTCTTCTGAAAGTCTATATGTATACATATGTATACTGTATATATGTGAAACTGTTCTCAGGCACCTACTGTCCTTTTCTCCTTTGGGGACGTTGCGCGTTCGCGCATGAGGCTATCACACCAAGCTGTCCACTCCACCTTAACCTCACGGACGCTTTGACAGGTGGATTTTGCGGTGAGCAGGTGTTGGCAGGTGCAACAATCAGCATTCTTGACCCCTGTCCGCCCAGCCCAATGTGGGTGTGAACATGATCCATCCCAAGAGATGGCCTATTTGATCTATTTGATGAGGGGGGCCAGGGTTGGTGCCAGGTCTGAGGTGCTCCCAGCCTGGCACCTCGACAAATGCCGCGAGCGAACGTAGCGAGGGAGAGAGAGTGAGGGGTTTCCTTGTGGGGGGACAACCTAGGTGTGATTGGACCTTGCGCGTTGGAGGCAACTTGTCGCCCGGAATACTCCTTTTTCAAGCCAGCATCATAGAGGCTGCGGCATTTGCAGGGTTTTGTGATGCTTTGTGTTTTCAGATCTGTTGACCTCTCACATGCTGGCCAACATCAGGAGGCGGCCGTTCCAGCGGTTGAGTCGGAGTCGGCACCCCGGCTGCTGATGTCCAAAGGGCCTTATCCTGCAGATCCTGCGATAGGCGTGGGGGGGCCCAAAGTGTGTGGGCAGTCAGATGGGGAGTCCAGAAGCCTTGCTTGAAGCTGTTTGAAGTGTTTGGAATGCGGTTGTTCAAAAGTGTTCATGGAAAGACTCTTCATCGGATGTCTTCAAGAAAGACTTGTTGAGGTGTTTTTCTGGGTCTTTGATGGGTCAAAGACAAAGGTGTTGTTGGTTTCCCATCCTCTTTGTTTTTTGCGTCGAACAAATCCCAAAGACCACAGATTTGGAATCGACGCCGTGATGTTGTTGCACGTCTCTCTTGGAGTTTGGGCCTTTCAGTTTGTTTCCCAATCCCATATCAATGACAATGATTTCTTCCCTCAAAACGGGGCAATGTGTTCTTCTCCGAACCAGGGCGCCACGAATGCGCCATGGGGCGCCTCCCAGGCTTGAGCCACACTTGGAGCGATTCAGAGCCCAACCCGCCTAGATGGCCACCGACAGCCACTGGGCGCACCCAACATGCCGGATCATGCGGCTGGTGACGAATATAGTCATATATAGTCCATTCGTTCGTCGTGTGGGATTGGAACCACCAGATTGGAGGATTCTGGATTCGATGTGTACCATTGATTTGTTTGGTTCAATTGTGTATCGGGGATTGGGAGAACCCTATCAGATGCCAAGGACGCCAAGGATTTCTTGTCAGAACCCAAATCCATGCCTGAACTCTCCAACAGGTGACACTAGGGACCCGCAAAACGACCATGTTACTGTTGGGGGGTCCTGAGGAAATCTGAGGAATGTAGAAAACACACATTGAAATGTTGATTTTAAAACAAATAGTATGTTTAAAAAACCTATTTATATTTATATATTGCATTAGATTGCATCTTAAAAAACAAGAACAACAATTGTCCGGTTCCGTGATCACTCAATAGCCTCAGAGGTGAAGGTGCTTTCACGGGGCTCGGACTATGCCGTGGTGGACGAGATCTACGAGGTGGCAGCGGGGTGCGAACAACCCTTCACTACCAACAATCATGGAAGTAGACAACTCTATATATAGAGAGAGAGAGAAAATCGTCTTCAGGGGGGCCTTTAACTTTGTCTTCCAGAATAGATATCCGATATCCCCGAAGAACAACATATCCTTTGAGAAGGTTCCCTGCAAGCCCCGCCCCAAGGAGCTCCAAATACATTCAAAGATTGGAAGTTGTTTCACTGTTTGACACCGGGAAAAAGCAGACGATGTCCGGTCGAGCAACAACACGAACTGGTCGAGCAATGTTCGTGGGACATTCATTTCTTTGGTTCGAAGGAAGGCGTTCAACAGAAGTTTGCTTGGTAGAAGCAACAAAGATGAACAGTTCAATTTAGCCGTTCTGATCCTTTTTTGTTTTGAGGTAGCTCCTTTCCAAGTGCCACTTACACCTCCCATCCAGCGGCACCCACTCGCTTTCGTCAGGAGATGAAGTCCTTGGACAAAGGCCACTTTGGATATCTTTGGATGAGATGTTCTAAAGTGTGGAGACCACAAAAAGGGGGGGGACATTGGGGTCATTAGGGGGCCCATAGAAGCTCAGAGCTCTTTTGTAGAGAAACCAAGCTGAACTCTTTGGGATTGTGGATTGCTGAGCCCTCTTCCCCTTGGACACGACTTTTGCCTTTTTGTTTAGTCTGGAAATGGCTTGTTCGTCGCTAAATGTCAATTATGGAGCGAGAAGGGAACAATATGTGTTTGTCGACCATTGTCAACGTATCAAGTGACCCAACTCAACTAGAGTCACTATAATAGTGACTCACCTTGTTCACTTTGTCCTTATTGTTCACTCCCCTTGTCAACCTAATCAAGTGACCCTAATAAGTGACCCCCAGTTAACGTGAGAGCACTCAACTCCCCTTCAGACCATTTTGCTCCCACCCGACAAGAACGACTGGTCCGCGATTGCAAACCGACGAGTCGGATTCGACCAGACCATGGAGTGATTGATGATTGCTTCGAATCGATGGACATTGGTGGACATTCATGTACCGTAGTTGTACCGTGGGGTGGGCCTTAGTAACAAGAAGCTACAGGTAACAAAAGGGCATCACTACCAGGAGCAATGTCGCGACAAGTGGCTCCTGGCATGACTAGCAGACTAGTAACAAGATTTTGTTTGTGCCAAATCTATTATAAAGGGACCCTTACGGTGTCACTGGAATGTATATAAGCAGAGGTTAGTTCACGTATGGTTCACTCTAGCAGGCGACCCTAGCAGGCGAGAACCAGGCGTGGCTGCCAAGGACAATTCTCCAAGAAGCGCTACGCCCTTTTCTTCGAAGCTTCCGAGAAGGTTCATGAGGCACCGGGAGGTCGAAAGCTTCCGAGTTGAGAGAGACCTTTGGAGATGAAACCGGTTTCTACAGTTTTGGCAGATTGGTGACCGTTGGTGACCTTCAGTGACAGGAACTTTCCGACCTCCAGCTCATGTGTTGTGGCTGAAAAGCATGTTTCAAAGCATTTGATGGAGCTACATTCCTGTCTCGCAATCAACTGTTGGAATCGCATCGCATGCTGTTGCCTGCTCAGCAGTCAGGTGGATCTCCGTGTGGGCTACTACACCTCGGTCTATGGCTTGGGGCGCCACCCCAGTGAGACCCAGGCGCGTTTGCCACGGAAAGCGGAGCCAAGTGAAAGAGATGGAATTTTTCAGGGACTTGAGAGGAAGGCCTGAACTCACTACTTAGACAGCAAGAAAGGTGGTACGTCAACAATGTTGAAATCGTTTGAAATCGATGAGTGATGCTGAAGAACCGCTTCGAAGGTGCTGTGTTTTACATAAGAAACCAAACATATTTAGTATGGAATTTGAATCTTTGCATGTTGCACTTGAGTTCATTCTAACCGCGGCTCTTCCTTGGCACCCAGGTTCGCAGCGTGACCTCCACGAACGAGTCGCCTCATCCAGAGCTGGGTTCGCTGCAGAACTTCTGGCGTTCCGCGGAGAACCTGCAGACAGGCGTCGCCAGGGTCCCGGCAGCAGAGCACGAGGGGGAAGATGGGCTTCGAGAGGCACTTCGGAAGGATGGAACGAGAATATTCAAGATGGCTTGGCCTGAAGAACCATTTACCAACCTGTTGGAGCCGCGCCTCTGAAAGCACTTACAAACGCCACCGGCACTGGTCTACCCATTTACCATCCTTTTTCCAATGACATACTTTGGCTATCGTTCACGGTTGGGAGAGCCTACAGTGAAATCTGAGCGCCTTCATTCAACACGTGCCAAAACGCGGTGCAAAAATGCGGTGTCGTCGTCCTCCACCTTTTTATCCACAGAATCCGCTGGGATTTCCAAGGGAAGGAGATCATATCGTAAATGGTAAATGTTCATAATTCTTCGCTCCAAACGTTCCAGAACCGATCCAACCGAGTCTCCAAGTCACATCTCCAAGTCACATCCCACAGGTGGTCACCTCACATACTCCGTGGACCGTGAGGGGGGTATGCTTTGGGCGGTGAGTCAAGCAGCACCGCTGCGTCGTGTGGTGGCAGCGCTGGCATGGTTTTGACGGGCTCCTGTTGGGAGGGGATGATGGACATGGGGAGATCAAGATTGACTCTACAAGATCAAGGGTCTCCCAGATGTCCCAGTTGCATGTTGAATGGTGTTGCATGTTGAAGACCATTCGAAGACCAGCTGTGATGTTTTCCGGGTGACGATGTATTGGCAACATCATGACAGTATTGGCAACATCCCCGTCTCATTCCCTGTCCGTGGTGTGAACGGCGGAATCAGCACATGTCACACCAACCTATGCTCGAAATTGCTGGGGCCAGGTGCACGCAGTCAGCACATGTCACTGCTACTCCTAAGATCAGAGTACACTCCGACTCACTAACGTGGAAGTGGAAAACCGCCCGTTTGCAAAGGAACATGGTATTCCAAGGGCCCATTTTCCACTTCCATGTTTGTGAGTCGGAGTGTATATATATAGGTAATATAGGTACTGCAATCCGATAAATCTTGGTAACTTGTTCCAGGTTTCATGACGCTTGGCAGAAGGTGTGCCATTCGGGAGACTGCAAACAGTCAGTAACTATAGGTAACAATATAAATGAATTTAAACAAGCTTTTGGTTCAGCCCCACAAACAGCCAAGGGCATGCATACAACCCAGAATCTATTTGTTAGGATTAATACTACAGAATCTTCTTGCAACATATTTATAGAAATTGAAATATTTAAGAACGATCTTAAAGCCCCTTGAAACATAGGTTGTTGCAGATCTCTGACCAAGAAAAGTCAGCAACATGATCTATGTTGATGAATGTGTAATTGTTTTCTACTAGTCTTTCAGTCAGAATATGTCAGATTCGTTGAATCAGTGACTTGTTTGTTCAAACACCTACAATGAACAACATTGAGCATAGATGCTTGCAACTGCTTTCTATATTCTATCGGAGCCACAATGCAGGCTCACATTCAGATTGCAGAACTCGGCTGAAGACTCAACACGGACTCACACAGACCGTCGCCACTTGAGAAGAAGATTTGCATCCGCACAGAGAACTACCAAGCTTCACATGAAGCGAAGAGGAGACTACTCCTGGCAAGGGAGGATCGTCATGAATAGCCCACCTTTAATGATAGTCATGAATCTCATGAGTCATGACTGTGCTGCTGCTTTTGTAGGTAGGCTTTCTCAGTGCCCATGGTCCAGCCAAACTGAGGACACGCCACGGGTGCGAAGGGTTTCTAAAGTGCACTGGATCGCAGACGTGGAGTTTGATTGAGCGGGGAAGCCGGGAAGTCGTCCAGCTCTTCCAATCCCGAAGGACCAGAAGTACATGGACCAGTGGCGTTCGGCTCTGTGAGTCGCACCTGGAGCCACGAGCTGACCCCTGTTAGGTTGACCATGTCTGACTCAGTCTACTTATTCGTCTACTCTGTCTTCACCATGTTCACCAGAACCGTCTGGGTGTGCCATGACCGCCCTCCCTTTGGTATTCCGCCCTTCCGGTGTGTCGTGTTGGCCAGGTCGACCACAACCTCTTCCTTTGGTATTTGCGCATTCCGCCCGAGGGCGTCACCTCCAAGGATGCCAGGTGCGCCCGGGGTGCGCGCGTGACGCGGCACGTGAAGCATCATGGAGGTTGGGCATGGCTCATCATGACAAGAGGAAGAACCCGGAAACGGTGTGTTTCTAATCATGCTGACACCAACGCGGAATGGTTGACGTGCAATGTTCGTTGCTATGCGGCTATGTTGTTGTGTTTTTCTGAAGTTCTTTGCTGAATTATTCAACTAAAATCGTTCCCTTTCCTCCAGCACAAGTCGCACGTTATGATTGCCAACAACCCCATTTGGGTAATCTTACTTTTGAGCTTCGCAATTAATGTATTCAATAGTGCTAGTGATCACTGACCTCAGATAGCCAGAAAAAGTCAACAATCATATATATATATATATATATGCTCAATATTCTATATCATAGGTCTTGCCATAGACCTCTACGACTCTACTTTGCGTTATGGTAAAACCTCGGTGTTCAATGCTCACTGCACTGCCAGGTATCCCAAACAAGGGGTTGCCCTGGACTACGACGGCTGGGTCGAGTTGGGCTATACCGATCCCATCGGCGATTTCGCCAGTGCCTCCGATGGGGACGACCGTTCCAGGAGACCACGGGGTTTGAGGGACCTCCAGCGACCTTCACGGTTGAGCGAAGAATTCTGATGTGGCAGTGGGTCCAAACCTAGACGGAGTGGTGCTGGAATGGTGAAGGCGCTGTCAGCCTGGGCCCAAAGCTGATAGATTGACCATGATTGACTTCCCTCCTAGGCTATTCTGATCATTTTCGCTGGTCAAGCAGGTCCTGGCGATCCACAGCCACCTATGCCTTTCGCCGATTCGCTGTGCTGGGTTCGAAGCTGCCGAAGACCATGCCAAGACACAAACACCACCATGTGAGGTCTCCAACCAATTTAGTTCGTCAACATCGCGTTACAGTGGCCAATCATGTATTGATCAAGGCTTTTGGAGCAAGGGTGTTGTGATGTGGCGAAGAAACACTTCTGGTTCCAGACCCTTTCACATTGGTATTTGCAACTCCCCAAGCTGCTTCAGGTGGTGGCTACATGGCCAACGTTCAGGCGGAGTCAGATGGGGGAAGCAGGGATTTCTTGGGTGGAGGAGCTTTGGTCGACTACTTATTTGATAGTGTCCCTGTTGCCGTTGACAGTGTTCAAAAGCATTTTTTGACTTGATCTGAGACAGGCTCACTGGGTGTTGCTCACTGTCAGACAGACCACTGGGTGTTGACCAACAATCATGTTGCTGCATGAAACAGCACATTCCTGGAGATGTTGTTGTTGGCAATCTGATGATTCTGAGTTGCTTTGGCTGATTCTGATCCGGACTTCATGACCCACCGGTTGCTCCGATTCCACTTGGTTCTTTTGCATCGACCCCAACGGTCACAGGCTCACCCCTTATCAGTCTCACCCCTTGGCACACTTAAACCTTCACAGCAAATCATGGACACAGCGCTGAGTTCGTGTTGGACCCAGGTGAACGGCTTTGTGAGTCTGGGCTCCCAGCAGCAGTTCTTCGCTCGGAACTGCTCGGCCCGCAGCTGGCAGACAGGCGGCGACCGCTTCCACCGTGCCGCAAAGGGGGGCGCCACGCTGTTCTGGGGCAGTGAGCAGTCGGGAAGCATGTTCAGAATCTGGAAGAGGGAAAAGGATGGGAAAAAGGTGTTCCGAACAGTGGATGTCTTCTCTAAATTATGTTGTTATATATGTTGTCTACTTTGTTTCTGCCGCAGGGTGCATGCACGAGGTGAGCACCAACCAGCAGTGACTTGACTTTCAGAATACGTTCAAACAAGTGTTCAAACATGTTCAAACATATTCCATAAACAACAACAGTAATCAGAATCAAACACAACTTAAAACAACATGCATCAGAATCAGAATCATAATTGATTGTCAGTCATAACGTTGAGAACGAACCCCATGGTTGTCAGAGCATGCTTGAAGCCAAGAAATCCAAGTGTTTGACCTTGACAGTTTGTCAGTAGAGAAAGCAATAGAAAACATGTGTAACTGTTGATCGATTTGTGTGTCTATCTGTATCTCCCAATCAAGGCGTACCGTGCATTGTGGCCCAAGCGTCGTCGCGTACCATGTGGGCCGTCCAGGTGCCTGGAACTTCGTCTTCGTCGGCTGCCCCGGAGCACCGCACACGGAGCCAGGCGACCGGTGGACGGGTCTGAAGGGTGTGACACCAGAGGCCAGTGCCGTGTTGGTGACCAAGCAACCCAAACGCCATTTCCCTGCAAGGTACCACAAAAGCTGCTTTCTAAAATACTGTTTTGTGTAAGGAACCAAGAATGGAATCACTTGGATGGATGACATGGGTAGTGTTTGTTTGGAGCCATTGGTCATTGCCATATGCAGCTGGATCCTGTGGTAGAACACATGGAACACCGCCATGGACCATCGAGGTTGGAAGGCCGCCCTGGATGAATTCTCACCTGATGGATCATTAGACTGCTGTGGCATTGGTGTCTTTTGGGTATGTCTCGTTTGGCCATGGCTTAACACAGACCACGAAGCATATTCAATTGCTGCTTGCAATCCCCTTATTGGGCTATTTGCTTGTGTTTTATTGAATATAATAAGTTATAAGTGCATTGTTTTAATGTTGTTTTTCTTTCCGATTTGTTTGGTTGCTTTTCTTTCCCATAGTTACTTAACTTTATTTATGGTATGTATTAGGAAATTTACAGGTTGAGAGGACAGGTTTAGACTAGAAGAAAACATATTCCCCGTCGTTTACATCTGTAGCAGGTTTACTTCTGTCTCTTTTTGTACAAGTGAAGATTGAAATAGCTGAAGATAAGATGACAGAAGACAAATGTTACTGTATATTATCACTGATTTGGATTAGGGATTAATCTATTTAAGTTAAAGGTTAATCACAAGCTCCTGAAGCGATGCTAGAGTTAGAAAGCAACAGTAAGAATAGGATCAAACCGAATTAAACATAAACAAACAACATTGTGAACAACATGAGGATGACATAAAATTCCAGACACAAACAAACAACCCTGATTTGACCGACGGTGCCGGTTGAATGCCCTTCTTTTCGGAAAACCACCGATGGACCGGTACGTCGCGTGAGGTGTGATGAAAGCCCCGGTGTACAGCAGTGTGAAGTCCACCCAGGTCCGGCAGATAAGTTCTGAGGAATGGGGGAAGGATGGCGAATCGGCGAAAATGGCGAATCGGCTGGAGGAGGGTTCTATATATTATGGTTCTGGTTGGAACATGATGATTACAGTAGGTATTGATGATAGTACAGTTGTTCGATTGAGTGGATGTGTGCCGATTTAAGAGATTTGTTGAAATTCACTAAGCATCAACCGCTTGTGTTTCTTGCCAGCGGATGGACAGCCTTACAGGCACCTAACGCCAAATAATCATGCACATGATCGATCTCATTGCAATAAGAGATGCCCATCCGCCAGCAAATTGTGCCTATATTCTTATATTATGTTCTAAACATCCAATGCTTATTGGATCTTATTGGTGTAGTTTTAGCAGTTTTAAATTTCTCTTGGCAAGTGGTCTTAGCCTGGCTTTCCTTTGAGAGATGAAAAGCAAACCTCCTAAAGATATCCGGAACTAGGACATGTATACAAAGCCATATATAAATGGATATGGATATGGGTACACCCAAACTTTAGCAAGTGAGCTGAACCTGATAGGACTGAGGTGTTGCTTGCAGCAGTGGTAAGTATTGGCATGGAGCTAGTCATGGAGCTGTATCCACAAATGGCCTACTGTATATATATATACACACACTTCATATATACGATATTTGCATCATAATCATCATCATCACCATCATCATCATCCACAATTGTACAGGACACACAAAGACTGTGAGTCCAAGACATTATGTGCATGAAAGCACTCCGCGGTTGACCTGTTTCACTCAAAACTGCCGAACTTCTACGCGTTTGGTCGATGTTCGGGATCCACTTCAGCTGTTGCAAGGTAACATGACCATTGCACTCTCAGTGCCCAACGTTTATTCTTGGATATTTGTTTGGATTGTCTTGATATATGTGCTTCCTCATATGTGAGTGGCTGGCTGAAAACCCATGCTAGCCCACCATGTCAGGTCATCGCTGAGAAGCCCTTTATCGTCAAAGAGCTTCTGGGACGCCAAAACGGGGCGAACCGTGAGCTCGAAGCTCCCCACCTCGGTCGGACCCGAAGCGGCGGCAAGGCGGTTTCAGTTTCTTCCTGTGGGAATCGGTCCAAAGTCCAAGGCACTTTCATTTGATGCTTGGGATCCTCGGACACCGGGCTGCAGCACCGATGTTTCCGGAGCACGATGTGTGCGCATTGGAAAGGGCGAGGTTGCATCATGTCCTTTGTTCCTGATGTTCAACTCTGTGCAGCATTGGACTGAGTTCTTGCCAGTTATTTTGCCCAAATGTTGTTTTTTTGAATTAGCGACCCCAACGGTCCACCGGTCAAAGCATGGTCTCGGGATATGTTTCCAAGATACATCCAAGTGGGTATTGCAAATTGCAAGAACCCTCAAATCTGTTCACCAATGTAAAATGAAAGACTAGACTATAGACATCTATAGACTATAGACATGACTAGACCATTGCCATTGATCTCAGGAAACTTCACCTCCCACCCCTCACCTCTCACCTCCCGAGTCCTGGCGATGAGCGCTACCGCTTGGCGGTGCCGCGGGCGCACGAGGGGCGAGTGGGCGTGGACTTCTCGTTGGCCCAGGCAGGTTGGGGTCTCATGGGAATGGAGGGACAGAGCTGGGACCAGAGCTGGATCACGGTATGGGATTGAGACGGTCATTATGGGGGGGGGTCTGTGAAAATAGCATGTCAAAAGCGTAAAACGCCACAGAGATGGTAGATCAGAGAAGGAGGAGTAGTGGTGAGTGGTGAGGTATGGTTTCGGTTTGTTTGGTCCATACATCGCTTCAGGACTCGGTTGTTTTCTTCAATGTGTTTGTCGTGTTCATGAAAAAGCCGCATCAGTTCAGGTGCGGGGTCCGAGTCCGAATTCAGTGGGTGTTCGGGTCAGGGGTCACTGAAGTGCCAGGAAGAGCTCCGAGACTTCGAAGGTGTCTTTGTTTGTGAACCCAGGCGAGGTATTTTGGGTGATGAAGGGGAGGGATCTGGGGCTGGACACTCAGTGGCTGGACAGATCTCAGAGGCTGGCGGTTTTTGGAAAATATCCAGTGGCATGGCAGTTGATGGCCAGCTAATTTGCTATTGGGAATTAGTTGGTCAGAAAGTGGACCTAGATTGAGTCCACTTGCTCATAGATTCTCACCTGAAGACCAGGTCCAGAAGCCCTGAAGCTGCTCAGATAGAGGGCCCCAAAAAGGAGACGTAGGCCAAACTGCTTGGAGTGGGTTCTGGGTAGCCATACCATCCAAGAGCCACCCTTGTGCAACACCTGGAAGTATCTGAGTATCTTTTCAAGCTGCAGGGCAGGTCAGCTTCTAAGTAGTTTCTATTGTGGTATTTTCCCGGGGTGGTGGGCTGGGTTTGTTTGCGTCCGCGCCAATTCTCTTGGCATAAGATAACCCGCAACTGGGTGCAGACAAGTTTACTGTGCGAATGCCAAGTGTTCATGCATTGGCAAGGCATTTGGTGACGGTGGAAACTGTTTGCGTGGCTTGCTTTCTCACTCAAGGGATGCTGTTTCTCAAAGACTTATGTCGGACGTTCGGTGGATACCCTCCCCAAAGATCGCCAAGCTGTTCGTCAAATCAACGCAACTTGCCAGACCGACTACTCACGGCCCGTCGCATGAGCTTTGGCAGGCACACAGCAGCAGAGATCAATCAGAAGTTGGCCGAAGGCAAAG
>CAXAMN010014446.1:2254069-2302349 GCA_963970005.1 Durusdinium trenchii
CAGGCACACAGCAGCAGAGATCAATCAGAAGTTGGCCGAAGGCAAAGATCTGGTCACCTGGGCTGTGTGATTTGGTCGAGCGAAGACAAAGCCTCCCATCATTTGATGCAATCACCCCGTCGCTGGGGTGGGGGAGTCTTTGAATGTCTACTTCTACAGTTGGAGCTGATCCTCCTGCCGCAGCTTTTGATTCGGAAACAGGGTCCTTTGTTTGTTTGAGCTGCATTTCCGTGGTGGCAGCAAACCCACCCATAGCTTTCGGGGAGGTGGGAAGAGTAACTTGCGCATACTTGCGCACTCAGCGTAGTTCTTGCATCGTCGATGCTGCACTTAGTTGTTGTTTTATCGGAGAGCGACAAGATGAAATCACATGTTTGTGGCCTCTGAGGTTGATCACTTGTCCATGCTGGACGCATGACCCTCATCCATGAACATGATGTGAGGTTCAATGGCTTTGGATTCTGAGTGTTCAGGACTTTGTAGCAGCAGCATATATTGGACCAGCCCCCCACCCTGCAGTAGTCAAACAGAACTCCACAGCGTGTAATGCTTAGGATGGCCTCCTCGACTATCCTCATTTATATAGTGGCAGTTGTGCAGCCACTGCTTCTTACAAGGTCTTTTGTCCCGGCATCTACCATCTCGCAGAGACTCTGAATGTGAAGATTTCTGGACAGGTGCAGTTAGTTGGGCAAGGGAGCAGAAATTTGGGCATAAAGTCGCTTGTTATGATCAGATGTCCACAGTGTGCAAGGAGTCGTGTTAGGCTTTGATTGATTGTTGATCGATGTTGCGCAGGTCAATGGATTAAACAGATATGCAAACAACCTGGCAGGTCAGATTGTCAAAATGTTTGCTACCAATTGCCAAAACAACAAGTTTTGTCTTTAGATTCAGGGTACCAGACCTGCTAGCAAGCTCGCTAGTTATACTTGTTACGCACTTATATTAAATATATAATTTAGTCTTAGTTCATGCATGATGCATTGAACTTGTTGCCGGATCACAGGTGAAATTTGCCACACAAGATGATTTGACTATGCCTGGCCTACGTAGTGGAACTGGTTGCCACTATAGGTTATCACATTTGCCAAAGACTCAAACACGCAGACTTAGATCCACCACCCTCGTTCTGGACAAAAGAGGTATCTGAGATCTAAAGGGGTTCGGACGTTTGATTGATTCCTGCTTGACCATTTGACCTCCGTTTGGCTTTACCCTGCCCTGCCGGAGTTCAGATGATGTTCTCCATGAGCCGAGTCTAAAGGAAGGTGTTTTTCGTCCAGGGGTGTGCGACGGTTTCCCGCTTGTCTCGCTTGATGGTTTTGAGTATTTTTTCGAACTTCCACAGCGGTGCATTGCATCCAAGAACCAATGGGTCTATTGCAGGTTCCCCCGAGACGCACGCTTATTCTTGAAGAGACCCGGTTTGGAGGTGAGATCAAGGCAGCGGCCACCCCCCTCACTTCTTAGGGAGTATGCCCTACAGTGACATAGCACTTGGGTGTGACAACCTGCTGTTTCATTCACAGCTGCTTTTTTTTGTGTTTTTTTTCTTGGAGACCCCAGAGGTGCTTTTGGGCCTCGGCTTTGCCACCCTGGTGGCACCGCAGAATGACATGCCGTGCATTCAGGCGAAGCCGGAGCTGTGTGTGTGTGTGTGTGTAGACTGGAGTTTGCCCGGATCGGCGGTAAGGTTCTCAAGCATTCCAGCAAGACCACTGGCCCCCCAATGGGGTGATTTCAGGAAAAGTGGCACCAACTTCGAAGTAGCCTCTAGCATGGGGATACTGTAGGTATAGAAGAGCCTTTGGGCGTTGCACCATTTTCGGCAAGATCACTGTCAAGGGTCTTAACAAAGCAGCGAGGAATCTTGTGGCTGCATGGTGCTATGTATTTCATGACGATTTCCCGCCAAGAAGAGTGCGACCTTTAATAAATCTTCCAAGTTTAAAAAGCAAGGTGCTTGCTTGTGTGTTGTGTTTTTTTTTTGCAGGATCCAAGCAGGGTATCTCCCCAATGTCTTCAGACAGCAAACCATATTGACCATATTGGAGATAGGCAGCCTGTAACAACTTCACCTTTGGCACACCTTAGACTTTCATGATCTTTCATGCACATATGGCCACCACATATGCCAGGGATCAACCACAGAATCAGACTTTTCTCCGCTTCTGCGCTTCTTGTTCCCACTCTTCGGCGGACTGATCCCCCGACTCCCGACTCGCAGGTCTTTGATGAGGCCGCTGGGGTTCGCATCAGCGGACTGATGTTGGAGGCCAGATGAGGACTGGACCAACCGGTGGAAAACACCAGCGGACCAAGCCGGAGGACGCCGGAGACTGGGTGAGGAGGTTCCAAATTGTTGTTTTCGAACCGTTCGAACCGGTCTCAGTGTGGAACTTGGAAGCCCTGGGCGTGCTTCGCTGGGAAGGTGAGATGAAGGTGTGTTCCAAAGTTTGGTGTTCTCCAGAAGATTCCAGAAGCGCCAACTTCAGCTGACGTTTGACATGTGGTAACGAGCAAGGAGAGCTGTAACATGTCAATATATATATATAGATAGGAGGGTCTTGGATCTAGAGCAGGCATGCCTTGACTTTACAAACTAGTCGTGACTTGTGGCCCAACCTGGTGGCTCTTTGAGAATAGTATTGGCTGACAAATCAGATCTTGGGAACAACCTCTTTTGCCAGGTGGGTTTTGCAAGTATGTTGTTGCTGGCTTGCGTTCGGAGTTTCTTTGCTCCAGTCTCCCAGAAAAGTGCGCTGTCGAGGCCTTCTACCGGCCAGTGGAGGGAGCAAGCTTATCAGACCTGCCTGTAGGGCCGGAGGCGCTCTTGCGGATTGGCACGGGAGCTGCCAGTCACTTCGGCTGCAAGGTGCAGGTAGTGCAGATCTATATATTCATGAGATTCGCTGCCTTTCAGCATGAACCTGAACATCCATCATCAATTGGAACATCGTTTCACAGACTCAACATCACAAAAAAACAACACACACACACACACACACACACGTGTTGTCGTTGCGATATCGCATCTAGGGAAGAAAGATCGGCCCCAAGCCTTCAACATGGCCACAACTCATCATGTGCACTCTCTTTCCATCGAGGGGCAGTTGAACCACAGGAATAATGTCTGTCAACATGCCTAGCCTGGCCTAGCAAACCTCTGAGGTATGAGGAGCAAAGCTTCATGTACGGGTCTTGAAGGAGCGACCGGTTTCAGAATAAACAACGGATCATGAACGCCTGCCAAGTGTGCAATGTCAGGCTTACTTATTTTTCCAGGTTTAAACGACATGGTTTTAAAGTTTTTAACGGATGAAAAGCACCTGTGCACACATTGTAGCGGTTTCCATAGAGAGGTTGAACAGTTGGTTCGATGGTACCTGCACTCCACGTTTAGAAGAGTCCCTGAATAGAGAACTCCACAGGAGAGCGACGGTAAGTAGCCTGCCTATCCCACAGGGTTTTTGATACATTTCAACCAGATAGTCGTCATGGAGCTGAAGCGTTCCGAATGTTCTTGGACCCTTTGAGCCCTTTGCATGCAGAAACCTTCCTTGAGGTAGCTCCGCTATGGCTTTCAGCTTCATTCACGACTGCTTCGCGCGCGTGGGTGGGCAGGAGGCGCCAACAAAATCATCGGTCATGATGGTGCTTTTCGCGAGCGAGGGCAAGGGGGTCAGGGACGAAGCACCTCCGTTTCACTCTGTGTGTGTGTTTTTTCACCTTTTCAGACGCGTGTCATTGTAACACAACCAACAGAGGTTGAAGGACCCGAACTAGACTATCCCAATTGGGTACCCCAGTAAGGTCCTAGTTCAGGTCACTTCACCTCTCTTGGAAGATTCTAAAGGGGTATGGTCTAGAGTCTAGAGTCCATTGGCTGCATGCATCCGACCCGGATGACCCCCCCGGGGGACTAACCTGGGTGCAACGCGGACAGGCGGACGGGCGGGCCACTACTACTCACCCCTGCAGTTAAGGGGATGAGCTAGGATGTGGACCGCTCAAACACAACAGCAAGACAAAGTTTATTGATAAGATTTGATAAGCTGAAGGTCGAAGCTGTGACAGTTCCCAGCAGTGATATGCTTGGGAAAGCTCCCAGGTCCTCAAATGATTGAAATGAGCATGGTGAATTTTGCATTCAGGATCTATGATGGCCACAAGCCTTCAGTCATTCAATGATGCACCTTGTCGACCCCATGATCTCAAACACTAAGGGTGAACACCATCTGAGGAAGGGACATGCACAGATGTCGCAGATTCCCGCTTATCTCCATTCATCTCCAGCAACATCATTACCACAGTCATTACCACATATTTCATTACCACAGATTCCCACTATAAGACACACCGTTTTTGCTAATATATAATAGACAAGGAAAAAAATATCTGTAATTAAATATGATATATGATATAGTGAATCATCCCTTTGTAATATAATAATATATAATATATATAATATAGTGAATCTGTTCAGACGTTCAACATCTGTGTCTTCCCGATCCGATCCGACATGGCCGCCAGCCACGTCGCGCCACGGCCATCAGGCTCCCTTCACTGCGAGGGACGAGCTGGATGGCTCCAGGCGGAGCGGACGCGGTGGAGGAAAAGGCTCCTTCGTCTCGAACGAACCGAGGTGCATCCCAAGTTGTGAACACTTCTTCAGAATCGAACGTGCAAGCAGAGGTTTCTGATGGTTTCTGGGCTTCTCACTGCGTAATGAATTGGCCAGCACGACGGTGTTGCAGATGTGTTTTTTTTTTTTACCGTCTATGATTTTGTTGATGTCCATGATGTATACTAATACATACTAATACAATACAATGTTTGTTATAGTGTTTTTTTGCAGAAACCACATTATCTTTCGAGGAGCGATCACGAATTTGGTCAATCAACCAAGTACTGTAAGTCGTGGGGTTGCTCCTGAGTTTGAGTTTCTATGTTTCTAGGACGAGGTTGCCGTCTCAATGAGGCACCTCAACCACGGGACTGTACGAAGGAGAACTACTTCCATTCGCGCCTAATTAGTCCAGTAGTGTGGCTCAGGTAGATCTACAGCAATATACATAGATTTGAGTGTCGTGTGTGTGTGTGTGGAGACAGTATTACAACTTAGTTTTGTTTGTACAACACAGAATAGAATATATATCTAGTATACACATATTACTGTATATACTAGATACATTATACTACCTGGTGGAGAATCTCATAAGGAAGAACGGGTGAACCTGCATGCCAATCGATTCACCAAGTCCAGCAATAGGTTCCCAATTCTTGATCCTGCCGTTCAGGTATATTAATTTGCGATTTGGCCAACATGGAGTGGCCAATCAACCTGAGTGGCCTCTCAACTCCTATGGACCCTCTCCTTCTATCCACCCGTCGTCGGGTGTTTGGGCCCCCTGTTGTCGGCCCCTGCCAGGCCCAGCCGTCGGCCGGTCGAGGCCGACACCACGCCGCTGTTTACCGCGGAGGCTCGATGCCGCGCCCCGGCACTCACCGGAGGTAAGGACGCGCATGTGGAGGTGTTGGCCGAAGGAAGGCGCGTTTGGGTTGGGGAAGAAGGGAACCACAGTTTCAGGTGGAGGATCTGAAATCATCTGAAATCTCACATTCTGGTATGACCTTGACCTGAAGGTATGATACTCTTGTGGTACAAGTATGACAGGTGAAGCCCAAATCTCATGTACACGAACCTTTGACCTTTGCGGTATGCTTTCTATATCAGCACCATGTTCGACTGTTCGACTTTATTTCTGTTGTCGCAATGTTTTGTTTGTGGGGCAAAATCTGTATCCTTCCGGTGCGGCCTACTGTACCGGACTGCTAAGGCAACATGGTGCAGATCCATCAACCACGCGTGGTGGGTGACACTGGGCATCAAGCGTTGATGAAATCAAAAGTAACAGGTACAATGCTGAGTAAGCCAGCAAAATCCACCAACTGGTAGGACTCTAGGATTTCGGAGTGATATGGGGTGATGCAAGGTCAACCAACCTTTGCCACTGCCTTGTCTGAAATATTGGCTCCGAACACGTTTGTTCCAAACTGACAAAGCGAGGGACTGTTAACCAAGAATCACCGCGCAGGCAAACAAGAGATATACTGTAGGTGTTGACGTCCAGATACCATGGACTCATGGCATCGATTAAGGACAACTTGTGGCTTTGGAGAGCTGACCATTGGCTTTCGGACCAATATCTCGTCTACAACCATGATGCTTGCTCGGGGTCACGGCACGGGGGGGGGGGGGGATCGATGGGGGGCGTTTCTCTGGCACGGGCTGTGTCCATCAACTGGATGTCTTGGGTGAGGTGAGCATTAATTAGTCAAACAGTTCAGAGGATGTCCAACAATGGCCACTCATTTGATCGCGGGTGCCAAGTTGTTTTCCCACCACTGTGAGGGCAGAATATGGGTTCCAGTACAACCAGCAAAATGCGTTTTTACAATGTCTTTTTTTTTTGCGATTCTGTGTGATAATATATACTGTTTATACATAATTATATGCGAGCTTGTTGTTCTCCATGTTGTGAATGAGTTGTTGCCCAACACTGTCACTAGCCATGGGTGGCTGCTCACTTGAAGCTGTGGAAATCGAGGAAAACCTTTGCAGTACTGGCCTACACGTGGCAAAGGGGGCCCATGAGGCAATGCATTGGCCGAGGGTGGTGATGGTTGGAAAAGCACATGACACATGTACAACCACAACGAAACAATGACAACAACAACGACAACAAACAGAGCAACACCAACATCTCCACTGGGCTTCCGCTACCACGCATGACCGGGGCTTTGTGTTTGTCCCCTTAATTTAATAGAGAGGTGATATTGCTGTACCATTGGTGCATCTCAGGGGAAATCATACTAAGCTCTCACTACACAGTCACATCTATCTATTGCAATGTAATGTCATGTAATGTATGTATAGGACAATACGGAAGCTTGTCCTACAAGTGTGGATGCCAAGCGGTTTGTTTGTATGGACTCGAGTCTTGCTTCAACAGTGGAAGGCAACCGATGTGTGCGATCTACATGACTGCAGGGGAATGCTTTGAAGTGCTGTGCTCATGAGAACCATCTTGCTTCAACGGCTGGAAACCCACCATATTCTCACAGTGGGTCACCCACTCAGTATGTAGAACTGTTTTCAATGACGTTCAACATGTTTGGGCTCTTTCAGCCTTTCAGTTGTATTCATTGAACTGTTTGTTTCAACTGTCCTCTTTCAACTGCTGGTCTCTCACTCTGGTTCAAACCTGGCCCAAGAAGCCATGTGGAGGTGACCATGTATGGGCTCTTTGTGGAGCATACCTTGTCGGACATGACGCTTTGGGAAGGCGCCTGTTGAGCGACAACCGGGGCTCTTAGTTTCAGGGTTTGTGGCGCAATGGCCGTGGCGTTTGGGGCAATCGCCGTTTGGGGATATGGCTGTGGGTCAAGACCAGGAGATCTTAGTTGACGTACCTGGGAGGTCAACCTACATGGTGCACCGGGGCTGGTCTTGACCTTCCATGTGTCAGGAATATGTCGGGTTGAGATGACCGAGCTTGGTGCACTGAAAGGCTCTCGTTTTGGGGTTGATACAACCTCAAAAGCTCTCACCAGTTGGTTTCTACTTGCATGCTGTTCGCTTGGGGTGGTGGCCTGCTGGGAGCTCTCCTTTGGTATGTCACCTGGTATGCGTTTCGTGAGGTGGCTCATGTTTCCAGACTCCACACAGCCAAGCCTCCGCTGTTCCCTCCGGTGCTGTCACGTGCTCTTTTCCATTCTTGTTCCTGTTTTGCCAAGGGGAAGATGGCGCCACCTACTTCTACCAATCTGAGCTACCCTACGATGCCGAGGAGGCAGAGCCTGAGAGTCGATGAACATCTTCAGTGAGGACAGTAGTAGGGCAGGTGGCAGTGCTTTCTTCCGAATTTGGCCTTTTTCGAATGCAAGTCGCATCAACGCACGAATTACCCGGTTTATTGCTTTGGACTGGTCACCCTTGTTTCTTTTTTGTTAGCACTCCTTGAAGCACTGACAGATTCATTTGACCTCATTTGATCCGGGTTCCCCCAAAAGAACCCGAATGAATCTGTAGAGAATATATTGCATTATATTAGCTATATTCAATACATTCATATAGCATATATATATATATATACAGTACATATTAATATGAATGTAGATATTTGGTATACTATACAAAAGGAACTCTCCTGTTGAAATATACGGCAAGCCGTCAAGGTTGATGTCGCTGGCTACCGAGGCCTTCCGAGGCTGCGGCTACCGGGTGGGTGAGGCGGTGCAGCGGCACCGGGCTACAGGCGCCTGGGAGTGGTTGGGACATGGGAGCTGGTTGGGATTCTGCTGGGATTCGACGGGGACCAAAACTGACCGGGCCCGGTGTTGGAAGCTTTTTTGAGGTGGTGTACGAGACCCCTTCCTTCCTTCCTTATGCGCAAGTGAGGGGTGTTGGTGGACAAATTATGTCGCAAAAACAGTTCGACAAAACAAACACCAGCTTTTTGCTTCAACTTCAGCCAAACCTTTTGGCTCACCAGAGTCTTTTAGGAAGGCTTCACAGTTCACAGCACACAAGACTTGGGTGGTTGTTTCCTCATCAGTTGAACTGCTTGAGGCGGTGTGACACGAAAATTGAGGCGTTGGCGTCTATGCCTACTTCCGTGACCATGATGTCACCGTGCCCTTCGCGATCCAAGCCCCGGACCGAGAGACTTGGATGAAATGGGCGAGGTCCGCAAGTGGTGGAGATCTGCTCGGACATAGCACGGGTGATTCCCTGAATTGCCCAATAAGGTCACCAAAACAGTCCACCCTCACAACCACCACGTCTTTCGATCGCATTGGTCACCAATCTTGGGCCCGAAAAGGGTTTGTCGTTGGTCAATCTCAGCAGGTAGAATTAGAGTCAGCAGAGCACGTTTATTGTCAATCAATGATTGTTTTTAGATTTTAGTATCTTCGGCGTCGAAGCAGCTATTATGTAAAACCGTCCGCCTCCAGATATCCCCAGCCACATTTGACAGGTTTCTGCTCCCAGATGACACTGACGATGTTCCGAGGAAGATCTTCATGTAGTATTGTCAGTATTGTAGTCAAATTGTAGTCCAGTATCGATTAATTACACAATGATATCACCATGATAGTTTCAAACACCACTTTCAGAACCAACCAACTAGTCCAAACTAAACTTACTTACTCCAGCCAGCCAGCCAGCCAATCAATCAACCAACCAACCAACCTACCCACCTACCTACCTACCAAAGTACCAAAGCATGTTATTTCTCCAAGATCTCACATGCTTTGAATGTGGCTGAGGAAGGAGTGAGCATCCAGAGGCTGGATCTGCAAAGGTCGGGAGGTTGCGCAGGGCTGACCTGGAATCACATGCAGCCTATCACGTGAAAAAACACCTGCAGCCTAAAGGGACCGTGAAAAAAAAGGACCCCTGTAAAACGATTCTCATCTATCATGGACCGTGTTGTCTTTTTGCTTTAAGATCTTTAAGGGAATCTGCGGTCCCGGGTGATTGCCATGGTACGGTTGCAACATGTCAATGTAGTCATGTAGTGGCATTGAGTTTATGGTCGTTCCTTGATTCAACCCCCCTCAAGCCAGTTCTTTCACGAAGCAGCGTCATGTTGGTAGCAATGACAAACAAAATCGATACCCAAATAAAAACCATGAGTCCGGGCCAATCTTTCCTCTACCCAGCAAGTTCTTGGAACTCCTGCCCAGGTGTGTTTTCTAGAGTCCTTTTGTAGTACTGGACCGATCGGTGCCCGTGTGTCTCCTAACCATTTTGGAAAGTTCCCCATGACTGGAGAGCAATCAAGAACAGAACTTGGCTGCTGGGGCCAGTGCCCTCTCGTTGGGAGACAACAACTCGGCTTCCTCAAGTTCTATCGACCATCTTCAGAAGTGCAAATTTTACCTTCGGTATGTGGAATTAGAGACAACACATGTTGATATTAACAACTCCCCAGGAAGAACATTTCTCGTAGTGACTGTTGGAAGAACTTGCTTTGCACGTGTGCAGTGGTGAAGCTTGTCTCAATCACAAGCCAGCTCATGTATACCATTTATACCCAGGGAAATCTTGAAATCTGCAGCATCCAGGCTGACATGCGGACCTGCCAGGCTGCTATTGCTGAAATCTCGCTGACATGGTTTTTGTCCATACCCCTCCTTGCTGATTTGCTGGATGGGCCGATGGGCTAAACCCGGACCCATCAGATAAGCTTCGCTCACCGGCCGATGGGCTCCAAACTCGTCCCGAAGAGGTGGTTGGAAGCCTCTGAGAATTGAATGTCCAACAAAGGTTGTTGGTCTTGTTGTGCAAGAAATATTCCATAGCATGATGATCGATTTGTCCCTTTTGGGGGGGGCCTGGAATAAGCTGTCGTTTCAGGCCTTTTGGAAGGCCACAAGTTCTTGTGTTGCCACCCAAGGAACGCTTTGACCAAGTACCTCAATGGCGGTCCAAAGACTTTTGTTCCTGGGAGGCTTTGCGGCAGAGAGCATCATTCTCATGAAAAGATTTAAACGACGCCTCGATGGGTGACCTCTTCATGACAAAAAGAATCAGTGTTCGTGTGATAACAGAATGATGATTGATCAGGAGAACCACTGGCTATGGAAGACCTAGCGACTAGTGGTTGATGGAAGAACATGTCCTTGAAATTGACACAACACCCACTCCTGTCACTTAACAAGATACCAGTACGCTTATAGTTGGTCAACGAGTGGAGGAGGATCTTCCTTGAAGTGCGCCTGAAGCAGTATGATGATTGCAAACCTTGTTGCGGCGAGTAGCCACAGTCGCCTGTGTGTGTAGGGATACACCTCAGGTGGTTTCTCATTCAGCTGTAAATATGCAGACGTACTGACTCACTCAATCAATCAATTCCGTCGCGTTTTAGGAAGTGTCTTCTTCAGTGCGAGAAGAAGTACGGCCGGATCCAATGCTGCTCGGCAATCGGCCTCCTTGTTTATTCTTTTGCTCGGGCTGTGTGGTTAAAACAACTGCCAGTCTGCCAGTCTTGGCCGAAGAATGTCGTGTTTGGGGAATGGTTCCTCAAGACGAATCTGGAATCGGTTTGGAGCTGCTCAAGGGGAGACAAGAAACAGTAAGCAGTCAGCCCAAACCAGCCTTTGTGAGCGTTGTGGGGCAATTACAGTATCGCTGGAGGTGAAAGGGTTAGTGAGTATGAGTAGCAATACAGTGATCAGTCAACCCAAATAGAGTTGCTGCTTTGATAATCCTGGGTTGACATTGTGTGGAACCACCAAAGCACTGCAGCACGGGCTTTCTAAAAGTTCAATGTTGTGCGATTTGGCCAGGTGTGGGTGCCTCATCTAAATAGATGCACAAGCTCGTCAACCTAGATGGTCATACACAGCGGCATAATATCATCATTTCTCGTTCCATGCAAGACTGAATTTTTGGAGTCAGCTGTCAGTTTTTTAAAAGTGTTTATTGGTTTTAGCATTGCCTGTTGAGGATCTATACTTGAACTGCGTGACCACTGCTTTGAACTTGCAAACTCTTATAACTACAGTATGTGTTTCCTCCTTGTCCCAGGTTTCTTCTTTGGTCGCGAGACTGTAGTTAGGGATTGAAGCAAGTCGACTCACCTCAAATTGCCGTCGTATAGAGCCTCCATCGTGACGGTCGAATGCCGGGAATGAGGGATGCAGGCCAAGCGACGACCCGCATACGTCCTACGGTTCGCTACCAGAGAACGGTTCTAAGGCGTTGTGAAGAAGGGCGACCGCTGCCTTGGTAGCAGCACCGATACTGACAAGGACCTGTTGAGAGATGGCTGTGGGTACTCCGCTCAAGAGAACCGCCTCCAACTTTCGCAAGGCTTCCCATGTATATAGTTACTTACACCATGTTGAAGTTGAAGAAACTACAACAGGTTGGATGTTGGCTGAAGCATCAGCAGACTTGCAACAAGTGTTGTGCAACTTTTGGTCACTGTTGCGTACCCTGCAAAAGTGATTCAAAGATGCACAGCTTATCATGGTTCCCAATCACTGACAAACGAGGTACAGAAGTACTTCAGATCCGCACAGATGTCTACAAACTGCTCCAGAAACGCCTCCAAATCCACAGACGACCCTGCCCCGCCCCCATCCCCTATACCCCCACCACTGACTGTGTGATTCGTGGGAGCCACGGAGCATCGCTCTGCCAGGACAAGGCTCATTTCGCAAGTGCCTAGCCAAGGCCCAGCCTGACCCATAATCGCATGAGCTCATGACAGGTCAAAAAGCGTCGGCGGGCTCATGCAAGATGATATATCATAAGCAAACCATGGAAGAAGAACAGTGACAAAGTTTGCTGTGTTTGACTCTTTCTATAGGTTCTAGTTTCGTCATAGTCATGACGACGTTCGTGTCGGCGGCTTAGTAAGCCAAGATGGTCTTGAAAGCTGAATGACCCTCCCCGTGGCCCCAACAGGGACCGCAGCGGTCCCCCACACGGTACAGTGGTTTCAAAGGTGAGAAATGGCACAGACCCCAAGATGTCCTGAAAGTATGGGGTCCATAGTCCATACAAACCACCGTTACTTGGGGGCACAGAACCCACTGTGTATAAACCAGCCCTCTTTTGCAATGGCGTAGGGGAAAGGCATGTCCGCTGCCATCGGATGTAAACTCTATATTGAGATTGTGAAGTCCCTGTACACTCTACAGTGTACCATAGTGTACCATGCTTAATCCATCCCAGAGCCATGCATCAAACACCTTAGTTGAATGAACTCCCTCATCACTAGCGACCTCCCTGATACTGGCAGGCTGACGTACAGGCACAAGAACAGGAGTGGCTGTCCGTTTGTACAGTGATTTGTCCTAGGTTTGACAGGCTTCACGCACCCTTTTTCTCTCTCTTTCACGCCCTCTTTTGGACTTGGAGTCACTTTAATCGGTGCCTTTTTCCCATTCTTTCGGTCCTTGGTGCGAAGATTAAGTGAATCCTGTTCAACAACATCGTTTGATAGCAGGGAAGGGGATGGATTGACATCAAGTTCCATCCACTGCCCTTGTCGCGCGAAATGCGCCATCGATTCGTTAAGCTAGAGGACAGAGCGGCAAAAAGTTGTGCACCGTAGGTTTCTCTCCGCTGATTTGCACATATTGTTTATTGGTTTATATTGTTTTCGATATTGGGGAAGAATCGACCTGAGAATGCACAACGGCTCATGCACATGTTTCTGCAGTTGCACATGTTTCTGCAGATGATGTTTGTGTAATAATACCACCATGCTAATCTCGAAGCATGAATTATGTGTTTTTTTTGTAATCTATAAATATATATTTAGGTTGATTATGTTTCGCCCTATACCGAAGCCAAGTTGACTTCGCCCTGTGATGGCAGAAATACGTTTCTTTTTCAGAGCATGTACCCAAAATCGAGACAATGCCCCCTTGTGATTGCCTAGGTGTGTTTTGTTGTTCTTTTTAATAAGGGGAGAAACAGAGGGTAGAACAAAGCAAAGAATTCAATATGGGGAGGAGCATTCATTCTTTTGTATAGACAAAGAATATGACCCATGGATCTGCATCGCGTTAACATGCGCTGCCATGAATCACTGCTGAGGTTGGGCGCCGGCTCACATTGCCTCCGGTCCGCGCGGATGCAGCCACAGCGGTGGGGGGCCACGTCAAACGAATCGGGAGAGACGCCCCTCATGATCCAGGCACGTACCCAGCTGTTTTGGCCAAAAAGCACGCGGGTCGCACGCGGGTCGCGCAAAAGACTTGATCAAAGAGACTTGATGACGCTGAACTGAGAGATGCAGGCTCCAAGGTTTAGCTGTACCGGAAATGAGAATTTGTTCACTTAACACTTGTTGGGCTGGATGTTTTGGATCAGCGTACGCAGCCTCGGTTTACGCGTGAGACACGTGGATTTGTCGCTCATTTTCGCGTGTTCAGGATCGTAGGACCTAGAAAAGGTTGATGTTTGTAGCCGATCATTTCACCATTTTGTTTAGTAATGTTTTGTATAAACACGGCCAGTTTAAGGCTTTATCCAGCCAGGCAACAAAGCGTCACATAGTCTCAGCAAGCGGCACGTTTTGTTTGTTTTGGCCCACACGCGTCCCTTCCAGGTCCCTTCCAGAGAATGCTTTAGCCAGACTGAATCCACGTCACGCCGTGGACTTTTAGACTTCTTGAGTTGAGTCAAACTCTGGAAGTCGTCTGAAGCCTAGGCCAAGCTTCGGGAAGAGCTGGCAGAGGTGTGGCTCCTTCGGTCAGAAAGAACTTGCAATAGGTCGGTATACTCTTGGACGAGTGCTTGGAAGGCACAAGTGACAAGTGGTAAATCACGTCCCTCAGGTGTGTTGATGTTGGGAGTGAATATAGGGTTGAAGAAAATAGTGGACGTATAGGGTGAATTGGCTTTGACCGTGCTCGTTCGTCACTTCCAAATCGCTAGAGACCGCCCCCCAGGCGAAGGCCAACGCCAAGCTGAGGGAAGAATTGACTGAGGCCCTGGGTGAAGAAGTTGCGAGCGCCTGGTGGGAAGCACATCTGGAGGTATTTGAGGTGATTGTCCTGCAATTTGCACTAGCCATCCAGAGGGACCATGTATGCACTCGATTCCGTCATCTCCTCATTGAAATGATTTGAAGGATTCTAACACGAAGGCTTTGCAGCCACCAAAATTGCCACCGAAAATGAAGTTCCTAGATCAAAGCTTCTGGGTAGCTTGGATAGATTAGAGTGTTGGTCAAAGCAAGAGGCCCAAGATCATGACCTTTGAAAAATCATTCCATTTACTTTCAACTACTGCAGTGTGCTGATAGCCGCAGTCGATCCTGGTGTACCCTCACGCTTGACCCTTATCCATGGTCTTGATAGGCCTGATGAAGTTGTTTGGTGCCTCTAAGGTGAGGTCGCAAGAAAAATTACACTAAAACTGTTGTGCTTTTCAAGAAAGAGGACCATGTTTCCCGGACCACATGGGCCCATGGTCCATGCATGGCACCACGCTTCCCGGGTGAGGAGCCTGTCGGTGGACCGTTCGTTCGTTTCGGCTCCTCCGTGGAGCGTTCGCAGGAAAAGACGCTCACAGAGGCGTGGCGTGGCGTTTCACCGCCACCCAAGTGGGTCTGGGAAGGAGCACCAGGCCGTGCACCCCGTGCTGTCACGGTATACCCCAGAAAGAACCCAACAAAAACATAGTTCAGGGGGGGATCTCAGGATCTCGAGGGAACGGGAACGGCAAGAAACTACCTTCTGAGGATGGGGTTTGCCATGGTTTGCCTTGTAAGGACGAAATCGATATATCCCCAAAATCCCTGTGCGAATTTCCTCTAAAGAATAGGACAACCCGGGTTGTCTTAAAGAATGAAATCAGTATGAAAAGCAGGGTGGAAAGGACCACTGTGAAGGTGGGGGTTGAAATTCTTTACAGGTGGGTAGGTGGACCCTGATTCTTTAGAGAAGAACTATGGATCAACATCTTTAAAGACACTTGGGCAGCCGATGGACAGAGAAAAGAGGAGCGTGCTTGAAGATACATCTCAAATGGCCAATTCGACTCGAGCCCGGGTGTACTGATTCTTTAGGTTTTTGATTTTTTTGAAGGTCAGTGTCTATTCTTTAAAGAAGCATGTTTTCCATTGATTCTTTAGGTTTTGTGGCTCCAAGGTTTGTGATTTTTTAGTTACCTCTGACTACCTGCCAGCCTGGGTTCCTAAAGAATAGGACAGCCCGGGTTCGAGGTCGAATTCGATGGGGGATTCCCCAAAGCTATACTGGAGACAAGAAGGGTCTAACATGGCGCAGTGTTTGTTCTTCGGATAGTGCACTAGAGATTTTGCAGAGTGTACCAGTGTATTGTCATGTGCTTTGTCATGGTCTTTACCCTATATGTTCACTCGTTTTTGCGTTTAATCACGCGGACTCGTGTACAGATCCATACCTGCTGGACTGAGCCCGGGTGTGAGGATTCGTAGGATTCGACCTCTTAGGATGTACTGGGAGGACGGTTTGGCTCAGATGAAGGAAGGTTTTGGAAAGCTTATGTTTTTGAGAAGAGATCAATGACACACCAGAGATATAAACAGTATGCCGGACCACATATATAAATAACTATATAATGTGCTTACCCATATTATTCACCATACCTACTCGACCATCTTACCACATATTGCTGACCGCGTGAGGCGCGTGCCATTAGCAAAGAAAACGGACGCAGGTACCCTGTGACGGCCAATGGAGGGAAGACCCAAAGGCGAGCCCCCCCAAGAATTGCAACTACTGTGGTTTGAGAGTAGAGGGTACAAACCCGAAGATGTCTTTTAGATGGGGATCCATATATAAACCACCTCTTTGCGGATTGTGCCATCTGTTCTGAAACCACTATGCATGCATGGACCATGGACGTACTCACCAGTGCTTCCATGCTGTGGATCATGACGAGAATTGATCGAGGCCAAGTTGCGGGAGGAGTTGATCGAGGTGGGGCTGAAGAGGGATGAAGAGGGTGTGGCGACAAAGCGACCCTTGGTTGGAACATGTGCGATTCGTGTGGTTTGTCAGTCGGAACAAGCAGATACATCCGAAATCCAAGAGTTGTTGGATTTGGGCAACTCACATAGCTCTTAGGGTCAGTAATTATAGGTCGGGAGTGTTTGGGGAGTGGAGCTCCAACACAAGTTTGGGGGAGGAACAGGCTTTTCAAGGTTACAAGATGTTACAAGTGATGCCTATTGCATGTTGTGAAGTTGTCCGCTTTTGTGCTGTGAATGCGTCCCTCCAGTAACATGTCCTCATGTAGAAATCTTGAGTTGCTGTCAGATATGGACGTGGCCCGCCTTGGGCCACCAGAAATTTATGCAGCCGAAACAGCTTTTGATCCAACACTGAGCCTGTAAACCCCATTCCTGGACTTTCATAAACAACAATATATATATAAATACATATAAATATAACAAATATATATTATATATTATAAACATACTGTATGTGTTTCTCACCTTTGTTCTAGACCTTGGGAGTCTCGCCAGGCCAAGGTAGAGCTCATCACCCTTCGGGAGGGCCGTGGGCTGGACCAAGAGCAACTGGAGGCGCGGCGTCCCCGGCGGATAATCCGCCGGGTTCACAGGGCCGAAAATGGACGAAAAGTGGGGCGAACCTGTAAACAACCAGTGGTTTAAGCAGGTTTTGCTGCAACCAGCAGCAAAGTGTTGTACCCGACAAGAAAACATGTCATCGTTGCCTTATTTGGGAATCTAATCTACAGTAGGAGGATGAATGTGTTCGGTCCTTCTTGCTTGCTAGATTCAAGTCAGGGTTGGTAGCCTCAAAAAGTAGCTGTAACTGCGCTAGTCTCGCAATTCTTCAACGTTTTTTCTTGCATTGAACATAGGCATGTAATAATCACAACGTGAGGAGCAGCAGACCTTTGTAAGCAGCTCTTTGATCAATTGATTTGGCTTGAAAGTGATGACACTGCCATAGCTCTTGGACATCAATCATTTTTTTGGCCCAAAGGCAACCAGAACACCATTTGTCTTATCACATCATCCAGTAGGCTTAACGAGCAGTCAAAGGTAGGTGATGTGGTTCAAGTGCTTCAGGTGATGTGGGTGTTGCACAGGTGGTTTCCAGAGCGAGGTGAAGCCGGTCATATGTCCCTGTGAACATGCAGCCCACAAGACTACATGGCAGATGTGTATCCCAACACAGGTTGAAGAACCCTATAGACCAGCCCATAAGTACACTATAGTAGGGTCCTGTACAGTCACTTGACCTCTCTTAGTACCCTGGGACCCGGACCCTCATCCCTCGTCGCCTCACCTGCAGGCCGAGAAGCAGGCAGAAGACGGGGGGGAACGGAAGGGCTGGCTGGATGCTCGAGCTGAGTGCGCATCAGACTGTTCTATCGACATCAGAGACTGGTCCTAATCCTTGTCAGAAATGTCGTGTGGTTTCGTTGTTGTGATGTCCTTCTCATAAACTTGCCTGTCCACAGTAGGTGTTTTTTTAGGACCTATGGCGCTATGGGACTTCAAGAACTGATGACCATGCCAAGCACACTCAAGCAGTGAAACATAGTTGAACCATCTATCTCTCCAAACTTGTTCTTCGCTTCGCAATCACACAAACCGGTGCCTCAACGAGGCTGCGTGGCCTTGCCCCCCACGGCAGGCCTTTGGACAGGAGCTCCGCCAGCTTCAGCGAAGCCTCCGCAGTGAAATGGCCGCGGTCGGGGGACTGCCGGATGGAACGGACGTGGATTCGGGACGACGGGTGAGACAAGGGAAGGGAACCAGGGAGTGGAGGTGTTTGAGGTGAGTCGGATTCAATCAGGAAGATGTCAGAAGCTGCATGTAACGAGCTGCTGTCTGTAGCCAGACATAATTATATCACATGAATATAATGATCATTGATGTTTCTGTTTTTGGCAGGAGCTTCTTGATCTTTATCTTCACAGCGAGGTTTAGAATATGTAAACCTAGAGCGACACTCGTTTGATCTTTTGGACCGGACAGGGAAGGTGGGGGGGTTGGACTGAGAGCACAGAGGATGATGTGGCCGGAGCAGCCGAGGTCGAGGAGAGGTCGAGGAGAGGTCGAGGAGGTCAACACCCCATCGGTCAAATCGAGTCAAATCGTTAGGTCCTGAACGGCAAGCCGTTCGTCCATGTTTTTCCCTTCCGAAGGGTTTGAAGCTGCTAAAAGAATCCCTTTTTGGTGCAAAAGGAAATAAAAGGAAGACGGTCGAGGTTTGGTTGGGTGGATGTTCAGTTTTTGTTGAGGTGTTATCGGTGTTATCCCAAATCTTCCAGAACTTCAAAAGAGACTCGCGATTAAGCCGCTCAATTAGTAAAAGACATTGAGGAGAGCAACTGAACAACTATTCTGGTGGTAGTAGCAAGTGCATCGCTACGAGTAACAAGGGCATTGCTACTAGTAACAAGAAGCTACGAACGTAGCGATGCACTTGTTCCTCGTAGCGATGCCCTTGTTGCTGCACGTACGCAGATGGTTTCAGACAATAGGTCTTTTGGAACATTCGGAGACCCTCCGGGAGTCACTCCCATGGGTTCGGAGATCGGACCACGATCCCCAGCCGCATCGCCCGATCGAAACACTGATGTTGGTTTCCACATAATCACCAATCAACCACAACCAACCGTTTACAAAACAATGAAATAGGAAACCACCGGTCCTACATGTTTCCGCGCGTTGCTGCTGGTATTCATCAGCGCCATCCTAGTCTTTCCGCACTATTGCCGCCTCACACAGCCACAAGCTGCACTTTTGGTCACTCGAAGAACAGATGGAATCTTCCGTCGGAACCGCATAGCTCTTAAGAGAGGAAACACGATAAAGAAATCCACGGTCTTCGCCTGGTGGAAAAACATGATTCTCCTCTCACCTTCTCCTCTCCACCAGGCTGCTGCTGCCTCGTCTCCAAAGACAAAGGCTCGGTCACTTTGCGTCGTAAGAAGGAAATACTTGAGCGACTGAGCGGAGTACCAGATGATTTGCCTGGGGATTGGTGAAGCCTTAGGTAAGCCATGGTAAGCCTTAGGCAAGCCTTGGGTTCTTTGAAGATGTTTTCAGGTCATGGCCCAAGTCAGTGAGCAACCAACCGTACTTTTGTGTCAACAAGCACTTATAATATACAAATCATAGATATACCGGAAGAGCAATTTGTTTTTCAGACACAGTCCTCAGGGTGGATTTGTCTTCTACAGTTGTGTGGCGCAGGGCAACAAACCAATAATGTAGTACCACCTCCAACGGCAAGACATTCGTTACGGAACCAGGCCAAATTGCGAGCGCATCCAGACCTGGAGTATCAGCACGATGAGGTGTGGGAGAGACGGAAAGGCGGTGATGATTCAGAACAAAGGTACATGTTAAGTTCATGTTTGTCGTTCATGTCCTTTTTATGTTTATTCCACCTGTTTTATACCATTTGTGATGTGTGTTTTCTTTTCGGCTTGCTCTGCTGTCAATTGGCTGCACGAGCCACAGCTGGGTCATTTGCGCATGAGGTCTCAAAGCTGACTTCCGTTTGTGCCAGATTCCGCAACCGAAAACACGATCAAAATATTGAAACAGCAGTTCCCAAGTAAAGCTGTTGCTATCCAGTTTTGCTACTTCAATCCTGAGGGCACAGAAGTCAACCTCTCCCACTGCTTTTGACCCACCGAGCTGCTATGCAAGGCTTTGCAGGAGCTTCGTCACTTCAAGAAGGCTGAGGCTTCTGCGCGACAGGACTTCCCGGGGCGACGAGGGCGGCATCACAGGTAGCACTGGTGGTTTCAATGGGCCAGTAATCCCTACCCACAGCCTGACTGCATTACTAGGTGGACCTGACAGCCCTGAATACATTGTTCACAATATGGCCCCCTATCAAACAGTTTGTTATAATTGATGTTCTTTCGACGGTTTTGGGGGGAGTTTCTCCAGGTCCATGGACTGTCCACGGTCATGAGGAGCATATGGTGAAGATGTTGTGGCTCCGGGTTCCGGCCGGGGAACCCGGCGCCGGTATGCGCCGGTGCACTGGCACGGGTCCGTGTTGGTACGGCCAACCAGTTCACGGAGTGACGCGACGTAGAGACGAACAATATATGTCCAAACGAGTGGATCCCAGGCAACCCATGTTCCATAGGAAAGGTCAGGTTTTAGGCCAGTCCAAGGTTCGTCCGTCAGCCAGGCATGAAAAGCCGGCCAAGCGACGCCATGTTGAGCCCAAACATGCCCAAACCTATCCATGTCCGCAGATCTGGGATCCCTCATATTTGACACTGAGGGGTGGTGAGATTTGGTCCTTGGATCTGATAGATATTGAATGGACAAATTCAGGAGATAAGGGCTCAACAGTGGTCTCAACTTGTATAACTCATATATCCAGCAGGACTCGAATCTGTTGACCATTCTGGTTTGACCATTTGATGATTCGAATGGACATTCGAATGGATGAATCTATAGTTCGTTTCATCTCCCGGCTAAACCTCGAAGGGACGAGAGTCGATCCAGGATTTGGAGCACCATCGCGTGGAGACGCGACGCGTCAAAGAGGCCGAGCTTTGGTGAACTGGGAGGTGCCGGCTAGTATAGTAATGGCCTCCACCCTGGGTAGCGATGGCCTCCAACCGAACGTAGCTTCTTGCTACGGCTGGTGGCAGCCTGAGTGGCACGGGCGGCGGCGCCAGTGGCAGAGTTGGACTCACCCGTTGGACGGCGGAGCGGAGCCACGCATCGCTGGGGTGTTCCGACCTTCAACAGCTTGACCCCAACGAACTAGCACCAGGCGTGGCCACTCATAAAGGACTCCGGAAGAAGAAGTGAGGCAATGAGCAACCAGGGTAGTTTCAGACTTGACTCATACTGACTCGTATTGTTAATGGATGTGGAAACAAAGCACTCGAAATCCGTTAAAAAATAACAATCCAGCAGCTGCTTGGCTTGTAAAGCGTTCATTGTATGCGACCATGAGCGGGTATGGGGTATTACCCAACATTGCAAGGGACCCAGAGAACACCTACTTGCTTTGTACACAAGCTAAACTACAACTGTCATTGCATCAGAGACCATCTAAGACCATCACACTTCCCCCCTACTAGTAGCAAGATTAGCAAGAAGCTACTAGGTGGAGGCCATCGCTATTAGGTTGGAGGCCATCGCCATCGCTACTAGTAACAATACAGCTGTTTTTGTGGCCGCCAAAAAGATACCAAGACAAGCTGGCGATGGAAGGCTCACCAGATGGATTTGGATCTCCTCGCCGCGGAGCTACAACAGTTCCAGGTACGACCCCCAGAGCTTCTCCGGCGGGAAACGGGTACGACCGGATCTCTTCAGGGCATGGGAGATCGTCGCGGAGTTGGGAGTGGTACACGTCGCGGAATTGGTTGGGGAAAAGGAGGACATCCCCTGGACATGTGTGGACGATGATGCGCGTTTGAACTGGATTCCGATGGTATCAGGTGAATTTGCAAGGGCAAGGTCGCAAGATCTGGGTGATTTTGGATGTGCTTGAACCAAGCATTCTGCACCCAAGTCAGCATTTGACCTGTCTCCTCTCGAATCACCTCCAAAATCACGCAAGGAGGAGAACGTCCAACTGGAAGGGAAGCTCCACGCATGCGAGGTGAAGTGGGTGGGCGGATTGTAACATTCTGGAGTATCCTGAAGAGAGGGGTCGAAGCACTCCAGGATCCAAGAAGAATGGAGTCAGTCTTGGAGTTTGGGCTGGCTCAGGGAGGCTTTGGTGTTTTGCTGGATGCATGTTGAATGATGGTGGTATAAGGAAGAAGAGCCTAGAGGCCAACAAAAACAAATAGTGAGGGAAGCTTCTTATGATTATAATAGCAATGGCCTCCAACCTAAGGGCAATGGCATCCAACCTGACAGCAATATGTGCGGCACATTCGGATCTTAAGACTTTCAGCTCCCAAGAACCCTTTCTGGTCGGTGCGCGTTTTCGGAGAAACAACACGAGGCTAGTTGCTTCGTTTGTCCACTCCGCAGTGAAAGAGATAGTGGGTGAACAAGAAGGGCAGTAGGGTCATTAAGGTATACAGACTGGTGTTTTTATCATGACACTTTGTACATACACATATATATATATAATGTATAATAATGTAACATATACATATGTATTACACCGTTTTAGTTTGTTGGGTCAAGTCAGAGACACGTCAGTGTTTCATGAATTCTGGCTCGGTCCTGCCATGTACTGGATGGTTACTATGTAGTTGAACACGCAGGGTCAGTGAGTTGGAGCCACTAGTGGGGTGACTTTGTTGGATGTGATTCCATATAATCTATTTACGTCAAACACGAGCTTGTATACAAAACAAGCACATGGGGCCTCCTCAAATAAGCCCTGCTAGTGATCGTAGGCCGTGCGTGCTCCACAATTAAGAATCAAAGTGCGTGCTTTAAAGTCGTGGGCGCAAGCCTTCAACCGACAAACAGAGGGAGCAGGGAGCACATACTAAGAACTCCAATATCTCCAATGGCAGATAAAGATATGTACAGTATAATTCTGCAATTCTGAATTCTGACTGCTGAAAAGAACATGCAGGATCAAAACTAGCAAGATTGGAATGAACACCATGGCTGGCTATGCCTTCACGCAGGAGTGTATCTAGTAAACGACGAGTCACGACGAGAAGTGCTAAAAATCATGGGCGCGCCCTCCAGGATGGCTTCACCTCGCAGCGAAGAAACATATTGGAACACATCCAGAATACCAGATCACCCGATCAATTCCACATCATCAACCTGCATCATCAACCCTGCACCATTTGCTTCACACTGCCTGGGCCACCCAGCCACCGCCAGGAGCGGGAGCCCGTCCTGCGTGCCCGCCTGGAGGCGGCGGAGGCTGAGGCCTTGGAGGTGTGGATCGGGGTGCGGAAGCCATCAATACCCAGACACTCCATGTATGACATATTTATACCTGGACGCTTCCAACGGGATGTAGTGTCTTATGTTTTCTTTTCAGCTTCCCCTGAGAACATGCAGCTCAAGTTTTGATGATATATGTGCCTTGACAAGCTGAATGTGAGACGAGTTTTGAGATTTGGAGAATTATTTCCATCGCAATCTTCGATGGAGATGTTCATAGAACTCTTTCAAAGCAGGGAGTGTGGGGATTGTTGGGATGCAGCCCGTATGAGGCGCCCAGTTCGCTACCTTTTATGGTGCCCACTCCCTGCAGGTGCCAGAGAAGTGGAAGCAAGCCCTTCCACTTCAGATTTAGTTATATATAGAAGAAATCAGGACACTTTGTGCAGAAAAGGACCAAAATGAGAGTTAGCGCGTTGAATATCATCTACTTAATCATACTCAATCCACGTTTGCTTTGACATTGGTATGACCCAAATCTATATAGCCCTTCAAGCTTGAAAGTGTCACCTTTCGCGAGTTTTGATCAAATTTATGTTGGTTTTTTCTTGATTGAAGCGGGAGGAGCTGAAAAACACAACGCAACGTTTGAAAACACAAAGCAAAAGCCCAAAGACACAACACCAAAAGGACAAAAACACCTGAAACCCAACAAACTATAAAAGCACCTGCCGGCGCGCCAAAAATTACTCCGAAACCGTGTCATCGGGGATAAAATATTAACATATTCAACCCCTTGACCTGGCATGGCCCAGCCAGATCTAATTCCTTTGATCTGTTGTTTCCTGCACCTTTGTTGCACTGTTTGTCGGAGCTGACGACAGCGGACCGTCCGGTGCTGCAACGGACGAAGTTCCAAGACAAGGAAACGGAGGTTTGGTCTTCGTTTGCTTACTGAACAGCCACTGAGAAGTGCCACTTGTAGTGCCCTGCGTTCAATCAAGCTACCTTGGGCTCTTGGAACAAAGGTTCCCCCCCAAATACAAAGACTGCCATTTGGGAAGCCCTCCAACGGTGTATATAGATGTACTCTACATGATGTTACCAAGCCTTTTCACAAACTAGTACTTTTATCTCGGATTAAAGGTTTTTGGACATTCCATTTCAGAGCAAAAAGTCAAAGAACCTAAAGAGCATACAGCCTACCGTGCGTGCAGGTATATATATATATATTTACCAGGCTACCGCCTGCAGCCGCCGACCCCCAAGGGATAGAACCTTAGCGCTAGCCTTGCTCTATGTTAGCCTTAGCCTTAAGCCTTAGCCTTAGCCTTAAGAGTGCAGACCCAACCCAGCACCACCAAAGCAGGTACCCAAAAAGTCGACTTTTTGGGTACCTCCCAGATTTACCATCGGACGTCAGCGCTTGCATGAACCCCGATCATTGCCCAAGAATTTAGACCCAACCCTTCACCACCAAAGCAGGTACCCAAAAAGTCGACTTTTTGGGTACCTCCCAGGTTTACCATCGGACGTCATCTCTTGCATGAACCCCGTAATGCTGAACCCTCGTCCCCATAAAGGATATCATGGCCCAAGAATTTAGACCCAACCCAGCACCACCAAAGCAGGTACCCAAAAAGACAAAGCCTAGAGCACTCCTAGGAAAATGCCAGAAAAGCCTTTGAAAATCTCATAAGCCAACAGAAAATGTGACAAAAAGCAGGTACCCAAAAAGTCGACTTTTTGGGTACCTCCCAGATGTACCATCGGACGTCATCGCTTCGCCGAGGACCGCTCGCAGGCCAAACTGCAAAAAACAGAAAACGTGACAAAATCTACGAAAAAGCAAGGGCATTGGCCGGGACCATGCCGCGACCAGCCCGGGATTCGAGCCCGGGACCATTTTGGACCGTGCTTATTTTCCCGCGCGGGTCGAGAGGGTGCCCCAAGATGTAAATCAATTGGGATAGCAGAATCTTGGACAATTCCCGGGTCGCTCAGGTCGCTTTCAGGGCGGGATTTCGTGACTGCAACAAGGGTCCGGAGGGGTAGGGGAGGTAAGGTCTAGGTCTAAGGCTAAGGACTAGGTCTAAGGCTAAGGATAAGGCTAAGGCTAAGGCTTAAGGCTAAGGCTAACATCGACAGTCACGCCTCACCCCACGGTGTGGGGTCGGCGGATATTCAGTGTTTGGGATAGTTTTTTTTTGAGTAAGGATGACGCGGGTTGGATGTGTGAATCTTTGATGCTGCCATGGATCCTTGTTGTCACTGAAGAGGTGGTATGTGGATAGGTGAGACTTCGGTCCAAGACCAGGCGTCGTAAGGAGTAAAAGCAATGCCGCACAGTGACTGTGCAACCAGTGACTGTGCAACTCAGAACGCCTGTCATTAGCTCTTCGACCTGTTCCATGAAGACCGGTCGATGTTTGTGTTCTTTGCCTGTGGAACATACCGGACCACACTTGTTTTTTTCATGGTTCAGAGGCCGCTTGTTAGTAGACAGGGGACATGCTCAAGGTCGGCATATAACAATGTATCCGCTCTTTCCCCACCACCAGTGCTTTCACATTCACATTGGTCAGGAGTCCCGTCGTGGGAAGCAGCAGCTGCAGCGGCAGGCCAAACAATTCCAGGCACGGGGAACGTTTTTTCCATGCGCAAATGTGAATTCGTATCCACATGTACAGAAGAATGTTTTTCTATCCCAGGATTCGTTTCGTTTTCAGAGGGTGTATGGGCAATTTGCACTGTTGTTCCAACAACAGGGTCATCCTGAAATGAGAGACTACGTTTGCTGCATCAGCTTGACCACTTGCTGCATCAGCTCCAAATGATCGCAGGCCCGAGAGCAAGAGATGGAGTTGGTGAGAAGCCCAAAGGAGAAGACTGGGGAGGAAGGGATAGAATCCGGACAGAACAGTTGCGGTTTGTCTCCGTTTGGGAACTCGGATTCTTATGTGTTTTTTTTTCCTGGAAGAATCAACAAGTCTTGTTGGCATGAAGAACATGTTCACAAACCCTGAATGGGTGGGTGCTGGATGTTTGAAAACACGGTCCAGACATTTCCAGACTGCCCATTTGAAGAGTTGCTACACCATGGCTGTGATATCCCTCAAAACCATGCATGTTTTTTTTTGCAGCACCCAATGGTTGTGCTCAGGTGGCGGAGCAACAGCAGGAGTTACAGCAGCAACTCTCAACGCAGTTGGCCAACGTGGAGTCGAAGCTCCTGGCCCCGCCCCCCAGAGAGGATCCGGGCGACCGATGACGTCGATGGTTTGTCATCGCTTTTGGGGACTGTCGATGGGAGACACATGTTAAGTACTACTCCCAGGAACGAGCAACTGAGATACGACCATGACGCCCCAAATGAGTGGGTGGCCAGTGGGGATTAGAACTATGATCAGTGGCAAGAGATAGCCCGTACCTACTGGAAGCGGTTTGTGGTGCGCCTGTGCGTTGTAGAATGTCTTTGCAGTACGGGATTTAGTGCCAGTGGGGGGGCTTGTCAAACTTCACCAGCCAGGTGAAAATAGGGGTTCGGGTGTCTCATGACATTGTGAGAATGGGAACATGCGCAAGCCAGAGCCGCACATCAGCTGCTATGGAGAGTTATGAGTTATGGTGAGTGCAAGGTCCTCCTAAAAGAATCTAACAGATGCGTCAACGGTCATTACGAAGAAACAACATATTGCTGTTTGTTCTCTTGTCAACCTTCTGTTTTTTGTTCGAATTCTCGACGCGAGACTCTTTCGCCGCAGGTCACCAAAGAGCAACTCCAAAAGGCTAGCAGGGGACACGAGGGACGGACGCGAGGGATGAACATGGTGGCCACCAACCCAATGTTTGTTCAGAAGAAGCAGAGTTTTGGCCGGGGGTGTGGCATCGCGCTAAGTTGAGGGTTCTATGTGGTTTTGAACAATGCAAGTAATTATATCATGTTGGCAGATGTCAACAGCTTAGGCTGGGATTTTTAAGACTTAAGAATGAGCACAGTGCAGATGTAAGAAATCTGAAGAGCTTCCATGAACCTGCTACACATGTTTATGGAGTCATGGAAAAGTACATGGAGGCTTTTGTACAACAAATTTTACTCGTTGTGGGTGTGTGTCCAAAGAGTACATACTGTTTGTTTTTGGTTTTCACCACTTCGGTTCAAGCTTTGTTGCTTACTCCCTATCCTACCGACTGGGTCTTCAGAGCAGCAAGTCCCGTCCGCTTCGGACCTTGGCAACGGGATCCTTGGGTCTCAGGTGCGAGAAGACAAGATGGTGGAACGGCAGCGCTTCCAGCAGCAGCTGGGGGGCACCCAGTTAGATCCCAGGAGACCCTGCCGATGAAGCAGAGTTAGAGGCGTTTTGCTTTCTTGCTTTCTTGCTGTTTTTTGGGATATTCTTGTGGAGTGGCATGCATTGTGAGTGATATTTCAACATAAAGACTGACTCATTCAGATGGGTTCAGCATTTGGAACTGGTTGCTTTACGTTGCTTTGTATAATATAATATAACATTGTTTTTTCTAATGTTTGATCGTGTCTACTCGTTGGGCCATGGTTCACTCCATTTTTGCATTGCTCTAGTTTCATGGTTCCATTCGTTCCGTGCAGCACTTGCCAGCCATCGGCCTAGTCCCGTTGAGAACTGGACTCCAGGCCTTTCGGGAGATTCCGTGCAGCGTTTCGCGGACCTGGTAGTTCAAAGACTTTATGATTAAACATGACTTTAGGATTAAACATGATTAAACTACGGACATGGTAGTATCAATGTAGACTTTCAATATGGACCTGCTAGTTTGCCGTTTCGCTCGGTTCGCTCCGTTCGCTCTCAACTCGTTTCGTCAATGGCTCGACCCTCCGGTGGACTCGGCTGCCTGAGGCAGCAAAAGCTTGTGGAGGCGGTTGAAGGGCGACCGGTAGACGACCGGTGGAGACTGGTGGGAGCGACGTGGAGGATCCGGTATGTACCGGTCGTGGGTGTGTAATTGGAATAGGGAGCTCCCCGGTCGCTAGGATTCATCATACAAGGTCTTTTGCAGCACAAACAACCTGCTCCAGGCCGCAAGGAAGGCTGTGCTGCCTTCAAATATCGTGAGGAAGTTAAGAAAAGTGATACTTTTTCACAGCACCTCTCTAGGGCCCGAGAAGGACACCGAAAGGGCCTTCTCAAAAAACGATACGGGCCTTCCGTACAATGTCACGGTGCGACTTTTTGTTTCTTAAGTGCTTTCGCCCGAAACAACAAACAAGAAAAGAACAATTGATTGTACATTGACCCAGAGGGTCTGTGGGAGTCTCCCTATTGAAAAAAACGCACCGATATAGTATGTTGGCAGATAGGTCAGGTCTTTTGTTTTGCAGCGTTCCCTTTGTCTTCGAGCTGTACAGCTTGGAGGGGATAGCAGTTGCAGGTGCTCAGCAAGTCTGCTTGTTGAGAGGCCAAAACATATTTGACCCAAACTAGAGCAAACCATGATGCTGATGGCTAGACGACCGGGAATAGATGGCTATGGCAGGCAAATTCCTTGATTTGGATCAGCGGAACAGAGGCTTCCTGTAGCCACCGTGTGATATGTATCGCCTTATGATCTGCATTTTTTTCATCACCCATCGTGACATGCATGAAGGTGAACAGTGAACATTGGTTGGCTAAAGCTGTGCGACACGTCCCCTTCCTCCACTATTGTTTCCTGCGACAGAAGGGCCAGGTTCGTTTGGTTCAGATCCCTTTCTCCACGCCGCCCCTATCGCTTCCAAGCTGGAGACTCACGTTCGAAGCAGTGTGGCTCATTTGACTCATTCATCCTGCATGGAAACCTTTCCATTGAGTCGTCGATCGGAGACGCGGAGAATACCTCGGGGGGGCAGATGATCGAGAAGGGGAAGACGGCAGTGCAACCCAACAGCTCACGGCGTCAGGAGCCCTGCGCATGGCTCGGGGGGGGGTGCCGAGAGATTCCGCTACGCTGGACCAGAATTACTGAGTACTCTACTCAGAGTCCAGAAAGAAGAGTAACACCTAGGAAACGAAGTGGTCGATGAGTTGATGGCACATCATGTTCTTTCTTTGGTCTCGGTCTTGAGGTGAGTGCGAGGCCACTCGACGCCACCGGAATGCCTTTAGTAATCCTTCGTACAATTGGAGAAGGATTCCATTTTATCTAGCCTGTAACCCTGCAATTTTGTTTAGGCAATCTACATGTATAGTACACAAGGAATCTTGCACTAGGCTTGTATACTGCATGTCCCACGTCTTTTTCACCACCAAACATGGTGGTACAGCCTGCACCGTACATCCCGTTAGCCCCAGGAGCAGAGCGCACAGATCCGGAACTTGCGAAGTGTCTCAAAGCAGTTGTCGGCGGGAACCTTAGGAACGCTGGGGGCGGGCCTCCGTCAGAGAAAATGGGGTGGGTTCATGAAGAGAATTTCAGATGCTTAAGGTGGGTCTCTAGACTACCACATTACATGTGTCGAATTGAAAGATTTCAGATTCTCGGTGCTGCAATCGTTGTGTCAGAGTGAAGATGCCACCGTGCTATGGCAAAAGGCAATGGGATGAATGGTGAGTTTCCTTGGAACCTGAAGATGGGCACGTTGTGAGGATTCCATGACACTCTGACACCGTTGGATTTGGTTTCTGGAAGATACGTTGACTCTACCTTGCTTGGTATGGCTTGGGTATAAATCTTCCGGCAGGACATTTGCACTGCAGGTCCTTACCACTGTAGGTTACCCCTGCCGATGATGTTCAGATACGGTCAGCCTCATTGGATAGAAACGTGCTGAGACTCGAAGGGCACAACAAACAGACATCCTGCTGGACATTCCGTCCATGGAACCAACGACAAACACATATTGGATGGAATATGATGATATAATATATTAAATTAGTAATATATTGTAATATGATGTAGACAATAATTTATCATATCCCCTCTAATCAACAAAGGTTGAAGGACCCTATAGACTATCCCATACGTACCTTAGTGTCTCTAAATTGGTTGGAGTGTCTCTAGAATTTGCTACCATATCTTAGTGGGCTGCTTGAGCATTCCACGTCTTTGTTTTTAAGCCCGCAGCTTACGTGTCAAGAGGTTGACCAATCCCATGGTAACTCTTTTGAAGCAGGCATCCATTGACGAATGATGTCATGACAGTCTGATCCCATAAACAAAAAGATTACGAACACTTTGCTGTGTATGCAACATCATGGAACTTAAGTCTTGGGTTGAAAACTAACACTTGCTCCACAAACATCTACGGGTGAATTGTTCTTGGTCCGTTTCCGCCCTTGTCATGGGGTCCATTCGGCACTCTGTGTCCATCCACTCCCAAGCAGAACTTCTCCAATGTAGGAATAGATCCACTGATTTGCTTCATGAACAGATCCACTTGACGCACAGAAGAGACCCCAAACCCGACCCCTTCAACGGGTGGATGGACGGACCCGACGGACCGAGATGCAGCTGGAAGCCTCGCAAGAACGGATCGAGGGCCTTGAGAGTACCAGTCCGGCACCCCATGGGTTTGAAGGGCGATGAACGGGGGTTTGAAGGGCCACCATGGGTTGACCCTCGAAAGATCAACCAGGGAACTCCGGGGTTGGTGAGACATTTGCTTATGGCCAGAACGGAGATGTGCCATCACCGCTGCGGCAGCAATAGCTGCCTGAGTGAAGGCTTCAGCGCCGAGTCAGGGGCGGAACGGTGGATCCACCAATGACCAACGCGTGTTGGCATTGGAGAAGCTGGGGTTATTAGGATAATGCTTCTGCATGTTCATAGATGGTCATAGGGGCAACGGAACTTCTACTTACTATCTACTTACTTCCTGCCTTGGGGAAGTTAGGCCACTCCCACTTCCCCATCCCAAAAGCCAACCACTCCTTGGATCACCTGTCTTCATATGCCTTGCCCACTCAAGTCGACTTGCCCACTCAGGTGAGTCGCAGAGCAACCAACTGGCCGAGTCTCAGGCACAACCGTCGACCGAGGAAGGTCCTCCGTGGTGAGAAGGTCCGTGGCTTTCAATCAGTGGCGGTTCCATGAGTCAACCCCAAAAGCATCCGAACAACAACATGATCTCTACTCTACATAGTACTAGCATCTCTAGTACATATCTAGTATATCTAGTATATACTATACTACTGTGTGGCCCCGGATCTTCCGGCGTGTTCAAGCCAATGCACCCCCCCCAAAAAAAAATGCGGATGTTTTGGGACGGTCGCCATCGAAGGCACCTGGACCGGAAAAGAGAACGGTCCCAACCGCCACGGGAGGCGACTGCCCTGAAGCATCGGGAGGCGTTGGAGGTCGGTCGCCGTGTATGGCGTCGGATGTCCGAAGTCTCAGGTTTGGGGAGGAACATGCAGGTTTGAACAGGTGGGAAGAACACTGAAGAGTGTTGTATGTGGTGGATGATTTGTACTTAATGCCTCATGCCACTCATGAAGACCGCGACCTAAGGATGCATGACGACCACCAAGCGAGTGATTTAGGGTCAACTTGGACTGGGTTGGCATGATGCTGCCTTCATCACATAAACCACGATTCAGTCAACACACACACACGCACACATCTTCTGTGAACATGCCTCCTGCAGTTCCACGGGCTTGCGTATTGGATTGTTTTGCAGGTGCTCCTGTCACATCCACTCACTTGGGTCCCCGAAGACCACCGGAAACTTGGAACTTCTGCCTTGGAACCCCTTGTTTTTAGTATATAAATGTGCCTCCAACCTACTATCGATGGCCTCCAACTTATATAACATGTTGTTCAATCACCTTTAGGTTCACCGATATCCACCGTCCCTGAAAGGAGAAAACCGTCCCACCGTGTGTGCCTTCGCCAGGAGCGTGCCCAAGCGGCAGAGACCTGGGGCAAGGTCGGACGCAGGGATGAACTGAGACCAGTACTGACGTTCACCAGAACAGGGAGGACTGAATTCACCGTGTTTGGGGTAATTATAATCACCCCTGTTTGGGTCACTGTAAATAGGATCTGTTTATTGTTCAAGGCCCAAGTGTTTTGAGTGATCACTGATTTATGTGTGATCCAGTGTATTTTAGGGATATAGGTAGTGGCGTCTTGAGCCTACCCTGAGACCTTAGCGCAAAGCAATCAATATGGATGAGACCTTGACAGCGACATATCCACAAGAAGTTGTAGTTGTGATGCCTTGGTATTTGTTCGAGCGAGTTGGGTATCACCATTCAAGAAGGCTTGGGAGATGTTCACAGAATGGTTGATCGGAGTCCGGCATTTCTTCTCAAGTCTCTCTCCCACTCTATATAAACCCTACGGGTATCGAGGAGAGTATGAAGTGCTTCTATGTTCTTCTTGGCGTTGTCGCTTGCATCCCGTGCGGCGGCCCTTGCAGGAAATGGCTCGGCGTTTGCAAGACGCAGAGGATCGTCATCTTCAGCTCCAAATGGAGCAGGAGGTGCGGGAGACAGGGCAAAAATTGCATCCACGGAGGCTTACATCAACTCATTAATGAAACTTGGACCAACTGGTCAGAGCAGCCCACAGATTGGGCTTTGGGACTTGAAGTGTTCTATGCAGATTCTGGAGTCCTAGAGTTATTCGGTTGTAGGAGTAGGGGTTGTTTCATACTGAACATTGACCTATATAATATACAGATATTGGGAATGTTAGGCATGTGTTACACATTCTTGATTGGACGTTAGTAGCTTCTAGGGATCCGCGGGGATGTTTTCAGAAGCAAGTTCAAGGATCCACTGTTTGCAGCACAGACTGTATTTTGTACGCAGTTTTTGTTGGTGTTCTCATGTGTTTTTTGTGCTTAGTGGTTTGGAGTTGGGACCAGTTGCCTAATTCTACAAGACAATCTGCGTTTCTCAATGTACTTTGGAGCTAGTGTCCACGTGTACCATACTTTGACGGAAAAGGATACACATGAATCTGCAGTGTTGGGAAAAGGACCATCCTTTCGGCACAAAAAGTGAAGTTCTGCGAGTGTACAGGTCTGTTGAAATCAGGCAACCCATTGATGTCAAAGGCAAACACCTTCGTCAAGTGGAGGGGATTGTAGTTCAAGAGTCCATGGGTCAGCATTGGAAGATTCTTACAGTCAAGGGCAGCTATTTATTTGAATACTAAAGCATATCACTGTGGTTTGGTGTGGTACTGAGGTCTTTGTTCAAATTCCTTGTGTTTTTTTGGGTCGCCCGCACGTGGGGTTTCAGGCACACCGCCGGGAGAGCCATGGCAAGATCACAGAGGCTGGAGAATGGTTGTCAGATGGTGGGGATGCTGCCAAGACTGTCAAAGGCGACCATCCTGTACATGGTGGGGACTGTGAGGACTCTGTGAGGATCGTAACTTGCTTTTTTCGGGACCATCCCACCAGACCATCATGTTCATCTATTAAATGATATTAAATGCACTGATTTGCTGGATGTTGTTGCATCCAAGAGTCGTTTGGTGGTGTTTGGCTCCGTGGAAGCCCGCAGCACCCCACGGGCCTTCCAAACCGCACTCTCAGGAGCTAGAGCGGACGGTGGGAGAATGGAGGAGCCTCCAGCACCTTCTGGGGGGTGAAAGTTTCCTACTCCTGCCCTTCTAAAGTAAGCCCTCCAGCAGGATGATTGCAGAATGGATGAAGTGAACATGACCTTTTCATGACTTGGGCTGGGTATCGATTCATTCAAGCTGCAAGCTCCTTTTTGGCGTGCATTATCAGATCCTCGTACTGAGCCATACATACATGTTTATGCCGCAGACCTTTGCATGTGTCAAGAACGAGAAACCTGCCCTGCACAGAGTTGCAACTTCCCTGGAATATCAGATCCCCGAATTGTTGATTCTTAACGCAGATAGCTTTATGATGTTGTAGCAGTTCCTGTTGAAGGGATGGATCACGACAGGTGCTTGTCATATTGTTCTATTTTGTGGGGGGGTATCATGATATAAAATACTCATTTGGCTTCATGTTTTCTGGATCACTTTTCGGTCAGCTGACCGTGAGGCGCGCTCAATGAATGCAAAGCTCTTGACCACCATGGAGCGGCAGGCATCGGTTCAGGTAACGATCAAAAAGGACTGGACTAGACGGAAACGACCCAGCTGCATCATCAACCACGGAAACTTGCCATGTTGGTTGGTCGGTTGATGAACCACGGATGCTGACAGCTACTACTCCGACCGTGATAGGCCACACAAATTACTGCTTTTGGGAGGTCTCTCAAACTCTCTACAGCTCTAAGTTGTTGTGTTGATTTCCTTTGAAACCATAGGATGATTGAAATCATTGGATTCTATAGGATTCCTGGTGATACTGGGGCCGCGCTTGTACCTGCATGCACTGGAGATGTTTTGCTTGGTCTTCATCGAGAAACTCTGATCCTCAGGTGGCCTCCATCTTAGCCCTCGCGGGCGTTCCGGAGGCCCCAGAACCTCATCGTGTCATCTGGGCAATGGGTGGATGTCACTGAGTTGTCACAGTCATCATGTCGACCAAGCTCTTTGGAAGGCCACAGGCCACAGACCAAGAGGACCTGCCCAAACCAATGGTTTGATACAAGGAGTTTCAGATGGATCAATGTCAGTTCCAGAGGCTCTACCCCGACACATCCTGATAGAATATAGACGAGGAGAATATGTGAGGGCTCACAGCGCACACCCGCCCGGGCATGCCCGGGCCAGGCATATATGCGAGGATTTTGGGCCTTCAGAGTCCACTCTAGAAACAAAATAATCGACTCGACCAGAAAGAAGAGGCGGTCTCTTTTCCCCTTGGAACATGGGGTTTCGCTGCCTTGAAGTCGCGAAAAGGTTTGTTTCTTCCTTCTGAGACCGTGAAGGCTTCCTTGCGACCACGCAGCGTTGCCCACCACAGGTGCCTCACATTGATCGAGCCGCACCACCCGAGGACCTGATGAGAGTCCCTAGGATGGAGAACAACTCCATGGAACGATGAGACCCGTCCGGGTACATGAATGAAAGTGCCGTCCATATAATGCTATACTATCCAGGTCACGTTTCCATTGTTCGAACATGTATGCAACAGTTTCCACCTCAGGCCTTTCTGCCTTTGTTTGGTTGATGCTACAGTCTAGGCGTCGCCGGGTGAAGGGCACCTTTCTTTCATTCCAAGATCAGACGTGAACCCCCTGCAAGTTGGCCTTAAAGACCAAAGATCATTCCACCGCTGAATGTGCAACGTGTACTGTGATAATTATACATACCCAACACTCAGGGTACCTCTTACTAGCAAAAGGCATGTTTAAATAGCTAAATCCAGACTGCACAAACAATATTAGGCAACATATTGCAGTCCCTTGGAGTGTTTGGATGTCATCTTAGACTGAGTCACTTCGCGCAGGACCTGGTCACCCACAGCTTTGCGGCCGTGTCCCATGCTGTGGCCACGTTGCTGCGGGAGTCACTTGGATCAGAAGCTTCGTCCGCCGAGCTGCGACCGCTGGTGATGTCATTCAGTCAGTTTCTGAAGCGAAGCTGGCAGACAACCTGAAGCAAGTTTTGGTGGATACAGCCTCAGATATGGGTGCTGTGGCAACTGCCCGTTTTTTGGGCCAAACGTACTTGTTTCTTTTTTGGGGGGTTATGGAATCATGGTGTTGAGCAGAAACAGTAGCAATGAAGCTTGCGCATCACTGGTGGCTGCTGACTTGCTGGATAGAGTACTCTCGTCGAAGGGCCTTGAGCCATGTTTATACTGCGGAAACAATTGCTAATTCATGTGCGAAAGAGAAAACAACTGTAGACGAATTGCATGACTGCAACTTGTTCCTGGTACTTCCTTGGCTGCACGACTTCAAACACATGCAACACCTGGACCTCTCCTCGGCCGTTCCACGCGCATCGAGCGGAATTTCCTGTCACCAGGAACACCGAGCTGCGTGCGGCGAGCGGCAGGTGTGACAGCGCCGCGGGGAATGGGACGAAACTCGAGCACGACCCAAAACAGTCCCAAGCAAAAACAGGCACTTGTATATATAAGTTTGAGTGTTCCACTTGGAGGGTGCAGTTGGTAGTAGACTAAGGAGCAAGAACCCCAAGCAACTGAGACCAGAAGAAGAAGAATAGTAATATTAATAATTAAGAAGGAGGAGGTAACCAGATGTGAGTAATTAGAACCAGGCGAAGGTAAGCAGGTTTTCTGGGAAGGTGAAGGCAATATAAGGCAATCAGATATTTTTTTTGCCAGATCGCTTGGGTTTTGTTCCGCATTCCAGATCCTTTGGGGGACAAAAGGCACACGGCATGCCGTGCTTCACCGGCCTGAGCAAGAACTGCTTCACCGGCCTCAACATGCCTCAACACTCAACATGAATACCTGGACCTTCCTGTTTGAGTGTCCACTGGAGATCCATAAGTAGTGGAGGTTAGTCCATTGGTGACCCAAACAGGATGGTCCTGGCAACCGATTGTGTGATGTTAAGTAGCACAGAGGTGCGACTCCACACTGAAAGGTGCCACAGATCCAACATGAGGTGGCATCGGCCACCATCATTGGCCAATTGGGACTTGGGGCGGTTGGGGTCCTTTCAGTGTGACACGCAGGGTGGACTTGGTGCGCCGAAGAAAACATCCCACCTCCGCCAGGCCCTTGGTCGATGTCCGGGCCCCCCGGTGTTGAGCTCATGCGCAAAACGGGAAGCATCTATCAAGATGCAGAAACTACTGAACAGCAACCATAGAGATGGACGATTCCCCACTTACAGCCATCCCAGGTTGATTTTTTTTCTCTCGTGACGCAACTCCAGCCTATTCAATGAGAAATCCTCACACCCCTACCCACTTCTACTAGGAGCAGGGACGCTACTAGGGGCTCCTGGCCGTACTACTAGGAGCAAGGACGCTAAGTTGAACAACAAATGGAAATCAACAAAGAACTTCCAGCTGACTGACTCTGAATTCTCCAGGGAAGATCTCCTGAAGACAGTTTTTTGTCACCACTCCCTGAAGAACTTTTTGGCTCACTGCATTATGAAAGAAACCTCTGCTGGATTGTGTGTTGGATGCAGTTTCAACATCCTACAAACAATAATCAATAAACACAGGCCTCCATTCTTTGGACCCTCCCTGAGAGACTCCCAAGTCGTCTTCCTTCCGCAACCCCTTGGGCATGGGTCCGGAATCACTGAGGGACTCCCGTTCTTTCCGGTCCCTAGGGACCATGCTGAATCCCAGTAGCTACTTGCTACTAGGCATTCATGAATCCTCAAAAATCCCAGATAGTCCAGCTTTTCCTGCCTCCCAGGACTCTCGTCAACAGCTTGAGGAGGAGTTGTGTAGGTGGGAGCCCCAGTTGGGACCAGTTCGGTGCCTTGATCATGTCATACAAGCAAGGGTCACTTCATTGTGTTCTTTTTCCACAAAGTTGACCAACTTTGTGTTCCATGTTTGCTTACATAGAGAGAGAGAGAGATGTGTGTCCAAGGCCCAGTGTGATTCACCAATGAGTGGTTGGACTCGTCACCGTTCTGTCGCTGTTGATGTATCCACCACACAGGCCTGACCTCACCGTTAATCTACTACGTGATTATATGACAACCCAAGCCAAGTCAAAGTCAACAGCAGTTGGTTGCTTACCCCATTTGTTAGTCTTTATGATATGTGGTCTTTGTACTTCTAGGAGTGTCCTAGATTCCTAGATAGAATACTTCCACTAAACAGGTTCCAATATGCTTTGCTTAAAGAAGTATACCATCCTTTGAACGGCTTGTCTTCTTTTCGCTCATTTAGCGCTCATTTGGGACGTCCATGTTGCAGGCTTGTTTCGCCCCGTTCTTGATTTCCACCGGCCAAGGCTGCGGCAGCAACATCAGGTGCTCTCCGTCCAAAAAGGGGCGGGAACTGCATCTGCCCCTCGGAGCTGTTGCAACCGAATGGCTGGTCGTTGTGATCTTGAATTCGTCCTACGCGCACTCTAGTGGGGTCAGTGGGGTCGAAAACAGATCAAAAGCCAGTTAGTCATAGTCTTAGTCCCCGGGCCCCGATATCACAGCTCTTATTGCTAGTGAGTCCTTGTGAGAATGCAGCCCCTTGTTGCCAGGCCACTGCCTGGGGTTGATCAACAGAATCAGGTGTAATAAGTGTAATAGTGGCCATGTGGTGAATATTTTCCAGACACTCCATGTATTTACCTTACATTGAGCCGTGAAACCACCCCAACGTAGGTAAATCCCAGGGGAGTGTCGGAGTTTGGTATGAGTCGATCCAGTATGCCCATATCTTGATTCGTCCGACTGGATCTGATCCGAAGACCTTTAGGCATACTGCAAATACGGAAGACCGTTTGAGACTTCCCTTGTCCAGGTTTTCGCTCTATGTTGGCAACTCAGTTGCTATACCCACCTTCGAAATCTTAGCTCAAATAGATCCGAGACGCTTTATTGTGGGGCCAACTCTGCCTTGAACGATGATTTGCAATTTGAGCCAAGAGTTGCGAAGCTGGAGGAGACCCTACCTGCCAGTGACATCAACGAGTTATATAAACACATTCTGACTTCGAGCCATATTGGTGGATTTGTTCCAACAATGCACAGCACAAGCTCTATGACTCATAGACAGGTGCAAAAGAAAAGGATCTTTGCAAACAACACCTGCATTCTGTTAATAAATCGTTTGAGCCGAAGCCAATCCTCCAATCCGGTCACCCGGTCACATGCAACGTCACGCCAGGAGCTGGAGATGCAACGTCCGGACGCATAGGATCACGAGAGTCACTGAATCACTGCGTCCCCATCGAGAGTGCTCAAAATGGGGAAAAACCATCCCAAAAGGCTGACGCCATCCGAAGCCGCCGAAAACTGCTGCGTTCTTTTATATAAGGGTGAACATTTGCTGGTGTTTCTCGCCACAGAAACGGACGTAGAATTGGAACATATTGGAACCATTTACGCTTGAAACCTTCGATGTGCATCCACACCATATTTAACCAGGCTAGCGCCTGCAGCCGCCGACCCCTAGGGGCCAGACCACAGGCAGCCAAATGGGTTAGGATTTTTTTCGAAAAATCGGGGAACCCAAAAAAACAACACGGAACCCCTAGACACATGATCTGTCACTGCATCACCAAAGTAGGCAGAAGAGAGCACGGCAAATGGGTTAGCATTTTTGATTGAAAATCTCGGAGCCCCTAGACAACCACAGAATTACCTAGAAAATCCTGGAAAACCCTCGAAAAAGGCATGAAAGGCATGAGTAAATCTTACAAAAGCCTTTGAAAATCCTAGAAATCTAGCGGAAAACGTTACAAAATCTAGGAAAAACCAAGGGCACTGGCAGGGACCAGGCCGCAACCAGGCCGGGGTTCGAGGAAGAACCATAGAAAATCCTGGAAACAACCCTCGAAAAAGGCATGAAAAGCATGAGTAAATCTTACAAAAACCTTTGAAAATCCTAGACATCCCACGGAAAACGTTACAAAATCTAGGAAAACCAAGGGCACTGGCAGGGACCAGGCCGCGACCAGCCCGGGATTCGAGCCCGAGAACATTTAGGGACCGTGCTTATTTTCCCGCGCGGGTGGAGAGGGTGCCCCAATCCCCAGTAAGAAGCAAACCAATACATTTGGAGAAATCTTGGACAATTCTTGGCTACTTTCCGTCACTCCAACAAGGCTCCGGAGGGGTAGGGGAGGTATAGCCTTAATCATAGCCTTAGCCTTAATCAACAGTCACGCCTGACCCCACGAGTGGGGTCGGCGGATATGGGGCTCCAGCTTCGATGTGGACGTTGCGTTCCGATGACTTGCTGCCTTCCTTCCAATGCTTGGATTGAGCAAGAACAATCTCCTCCCCAGAATCGAACTACCTCCATCCAACAAACATGGAAGTGGTTGCCTTGGCCCCGAAAGGAACACGGTTTTCCGCTACTCATTTTGGCTGTGTTCCACGTAGCCACGATTGTTTCAGGGAGGGTACATTGTCAGCGGCTGCCCCTTTTGCCAGACCGAAGCAGAGCCGAATAGCAGTGGATCTCTAATAGACAAACATTTGCCAATTTTGCCAGGTGCTGCAATTTTGTCATATCACCCAGTTTAGTTGGATAGTCCACCAAAGTCTTAGCGGTTCGGTTTGGGTCGAGTCATCTCACCTGGACTCATCTTTAAAACACATTCCCGGGAAGACCTTGACACCTCACATTGAACAAAGAAGCTGTCCTGATGCTGTCGACTTACCTCTTTGAGTCATCAGGAATTAACATGATTTGATGATGTGACTTTGTTTGGATTGACTGTTTTCTCCCAACCTGAGGTTCCGCAGCAGCTTTGGACATTGTACGACCGATTGATTGTTTGAGGGGGGAGTGTTGGACTGCAGAGGAGGATGTGACCCATATGCCATATTGATCCATATTGTATATATATATATAATTATAGTCACAGACGTTCCACACACCAAGACGCATCCTATACAATAAGATTTTGCATGCATCAAGTTCTAGTTACATAATTTGCGGCTTGGATGCTTTCCTAATCCATGCTACTCTTATAAGCATAATTATACCATTGTATTCACTGTTAATTACTTTTGTTTGGATTTGATGATCTAGCGAAGATCCATTTTTAGTCAGCAATGCAAAAACATCAAAACCATCCAGTCATCGTTCCTCGTTCATCGAGCGAGCACGAGGTGCTCAGCTTCCAGATCCTGCAGAGGTGAGTTGCGTGCTGGGGTGGTTCGTTGAAAATACAGATGGGTTCATTTGGATGTGTTTCGTGGCAGGAAGATGTACTGGTTTTGTTTGGTTGAATGTTGCCGTTGATCCCAACCAATTGTTTGGGATGTTTAGTGTTGCGCTGGTCGTTTCACTCTCTCACAGATATGCTTCCGGATGGACATGATAGAAACACATACAGATCATACAGAACATGCAGGATTGCTCATCCAAGCAACGTCGTTCTTTAAAGGAGCCGCTCACTTTGATCGTGGCTCTACTGGTCCGTGTCTCACAAGTTGTATTCTCCATGGAGGCGGTACTGTTGGTGATCGACGCACGGGAAGGAGATCAGCAACTCCACACATGACTATTGGGGACATGTTGTGGTACAGGATTGATCTTGATTTGGACAGCCATCAGGGCATCATTTGTCAATCGATGTGTCCATCGATGGCTCCGTTAATAGCTGTAGAGTAATACCTTCTAATTGTGTCATCGTTAATCAATGCATGGCACTTCAACCTGACCACTTGAACTCGCTGGACCTTACAATGTCACTTGAAGATCAATTGATTATGAACATGACCTCTAAAGTGAGTGACCTTGAAAAGGAATCTACATGTCAGTTGCGGTGTCCACCAAACCATGAGTCCCACTGACCGCAGACGTCTTGAGCTCCGACCTTCGCTGTCAAACCCGCGCGTGCGTCGCGGCGCGTTGTTTCATGTGCGAACTGGCGAGCTACACCTTTGTGTTGGAATCCCAGGATTCTAGGTCTGCTAATGTGCATAAGTGGCAGCGGAGCCACGTTCGTTCCGTTGTGGCTGCACCATGTCTGGACAGGACCCGTGGTTGAGGACAGACCCCTGCCTGCACTACGCAGGACCCACGCCTTCAGGCCAGCTTGGACTTGGAGCTGCAACACTGCATGAGAGGCCAGGAATGACTTCCCATCAAATGCCTGCGTCACCTTCTCATGCTGTTGGGAACTTTACCACCTCGACACCGGTGGCTGTGCCTTGGATGAGCCCACACCAGACTTCGCAAAGTGCTCAGTCTGTTTAGTCAGCCTTGCAGTTTTTATCCAACTCCCCAAGGGAATCAGTCGGGCACGCATAGTGGTGGAACACCTTCTCCCCCTTCAAGAGGGTTCGGGAATTTGGCCCCACCACCTGCACCGAGCAGCGGTGCCTGTGCTTCAGCGCGCGGCTAGATGGTGCCAACAGCTGGATGCTTCATTTTTGCCTCCTGCTGCCACGCCGGTGCACATCGCCTTTGAGATGCTGGCTGCAGCTGCCACATCATGGCAGCCAATGCCATGGTCTGCTGTGTGAAAACAAGCCCCATCAAGATGGTCATCCACAGCATTGAGGAAAAGGAATTGCGCAACATCCATTGTGGCTGACAGCAGCTTTGACACGGGCGGACGTGAACGCTCGCAGCATGGCTGGTTGCTTGGTTTCACAAATCTTTGGTTGAACCAAGGACGGGAAGCTCCCGTGTCGCTCATGCAGTGGCGCTCCAAGCGACTGAGGAGGAAGGCCGCCTCCAGCTTGCTTTCCGAGTCGATCTCGCTCTCGGCTGCAACAGCCGCCCTTGAGCGGCAGGATGCCTTCATGGAGAGCATCCGCAGGTCGCACTTCAAGCCAAGAGTGCGCCAGAAGTCAGAGGATGAAAAGCTCGTTTTGCGACCCCAACTCCGTGGTGAGTGTGGACGCCAGGTCCTTGTTTGATGCCCTTTGCTCGGACCAGTGCTCTGGAGATGATGAGCGCTCGGCCTTCAAAATTGCCATCGTCAAAGGGAGCTTGTCGATTGTGGGCGGGCACAATTTCAATGCAGGTGATGCCTGACCAAATTGGAGGGAGCGCACACTGGTCCACTCATTCAGCTCCTAAAGACCTCATCCATGAGGATTCAGCAGCAAGCTGAGGTGTTGCAGCGGGGCAAGCAAGGCGAGCACCGCATGAAGACCAGCTTTGGTGGACTAGAGATTTGGGGGCTGAGTGACCTTGAAAAGGAATCTACATGTCAGTTGCGGTGTCCACCAAAGCATGAGTCCCACTGACCGCAGACGTCTTGAGCTCTGACCTTGGCTGTCAAACCCGCGCGTGCGTCGGGGTGCGCTGTTTCATGTGCGAACTGGCGAACTACACCTTTTTGTTGGAATCCCAGGATTCTAGGTCTGCAATGTGCATCAGTATATCGTGTATGTTCTCAAATGCACGTGGGCTGAATAACTTGAAACCTGATCTTTATATTAAAAAGGACAACGGCTAAGACCGCCGCGGCAAACGCCCCCCAAGTACATAGAGGTCTACGCCACTCGGTCTAGCTGGTCTAAAGCGAGACAGGCTGCTGAACTGAAGCACCGCTTGAAGCAGCTCAGCCAGGTCGGGGGCTGTACATGTTGCGTTCTTGACTACATGATAGAACCATGATTGGACTGGATATCTGGACTGGACATGTAAGTGACCTCAGACTTGATTGGAACTGGTAGGATCCATTGGTACTAGGTCTTGAAACCTGCAGGGGGATGTTCAGCTCATTTTCTCTCGGACATGAGTTGCGATTTCACACCAAAACTGGATCCAACTGGTAGGCGAAACGGCGTTCGGATGAGCGCGTGGAAGAATACCAGCAGGAGGGGTGGCTTTGATTCGGGATCAAGGAGGAAGGGGTGCCAATTAAATTCATTTAAATGGCTGAGACGAAGAGCGACGAACGGCGTGCGTCACATGGAGGACCCTAATGTAGACTCTTGATGATATTTGACATCCCATATGAAGTTGATTTCCAATTGAATTGGTGGGGGTGAAATTGACTCAAGAGTCTACATGACTCGAGGACGGTGCGCGTTCGGACATGGACAGCCGACAGACCTCGTGAGGAGCTGGCCAAGCAGAAGCGGCAAGCGCAGGTGGACCTTGAAAGGTGCGGTTTCTGGGTTGGCTGAGGCTCTTGAGCCCAGTGTGAGACTTGTTGGGAGGGCAGAGGAGTGGGCAGAGGGTGTTGGAAGGCCCAAAGAATTGAATGCCAAACGACGGATCACACATGCTGCCCTGTCGTGGTAGTAGTACACTGGTTCTTGGCAAGTCCAATTCCATTGATGAATGCCACCATCTTAGGCTGTGGGTCATGGCACCTGGGTTGCCCGGAACTCACCCTGGTTGATGCTGTTTGATTTCTTAATGTTCGCTGACCAAAATCACAGGCCCACAGGGGAGGTGTTGACTCTCGCGGTCAGGGCTCAGCTGGACGTGACGGCGCAACATCAGCAGTTCCAAGCGGAGCAGGATCGGCGCTGGGATCCCTCTGGGTGGGCGGTCGATGAGCCAACTCCTTAGGACCCCACCCAACATCGGGAAGGTCTTCAAATCAGTAGATATACTGTCGAGTCGAGTCCGAGATGGTCCGAAGTCGATTGAAGCAGGACTTGCGAGGCGACCCTTGCCAATGATGCAAAAGGTTTGGACCTGCAGGCTCTAGCAGTTTTTTTGTGTTTGGCTTTGCTTGTTTACAGATTTGGGTGACTGAAATTAGATATCATCATGGGAGGCGTGGTGGTAGGATGCTCTGCAAGCACATGCAAGCGCATTCAACACTGCTTTGTCCTCCAGTCAAGGGATTAAATCACTTCTCTTCCAGACATGAGAAACCTGTGATACGCTTGAAGAAAGAAATCCTGCACTGCACCATGCAGAAACTCGCAAAACCTCTGAACATCTAGTACAGCGAGGACTCCATGTGTGTTATATATGTTTGGTGGAACACAGAGTTCCTTCATGGCAGCAGTGACCATGTCCGAATCACTCAACGCATGGAACCGAACACGGCTCACCGTTGGAGCGCTGGGCCCAACGTCGCTCAACAGGAGCAGTTGCACAGCAAGCTGAATGGCTCTGAGAGGAAGATCAAGATGCTCGAGGCCGCCGTTGACCGACAGCGCGGACCGAAAGGCGTGGAGCCGCGACCCTTTTGGTTTCCAAAGCCTTTCCCAAAAGCGCGGGCCGAAACCGAAAACCGACGAGCTGGGTGAAGAGAAAGCGGATGAGCCGATGTTCTGCCCCTACGGATAGATCATCAGATCTTCCCTTCCTATTCCCAGATCCCTGCCAACATCTGCCCAAGTAGACCTTTAGCCACAGACCATAAACCGTTCCATCTTCGGTAAATCGATGGAACACCATGTTTTTTCCCCCAGATCCTGAGAGGAAGTGCAAGACTCAGCCACTCATGGTCCCCCGCTACGCCCTTTCGTGTACGTAAAAGAAAGGACTTTCTTGGTGAAGACTCCGAGACTCCGAGGATTCGTTGACACCATTCTGCTCCTGCGGTGTGTCAGGACCTGGACATCCCTGGCTGACTGAACAAAAAGCAAGCACTAAGAAGACATGAACCACCAGGTGGTCTGGCATTCCCAGGAAAAAGTTACTGTAAGAAGACAAGTCCTTGGAAAAGTTGAAAAGTCATGGGGTAATGTCTTCAAACCTTGGAAAAAGTCAAGAAGACACTTCCTTTGCAAACACCGTAGTGTAGGTCAAAAACTGAGGCTACAACGAGAAACTCGCGGCTGTGGACATGCAGTTCGCCAGTGATAAAAGGACGAGCACAATCAGCCTAGACCGTGATTGATTTGTGCTCTATTTGTATAGCAGCATGGCCCGCTGCTTTTTGTTTGCAGGGTTCTACAGCCTGCCCAGTCCGCTAGTCATGGGTTAGATCTGGAAGGCATGCAGCCGCGTGCCAGGCAAAGCTGAAAGGTCGGGCTGAAAGCATGAGTATCGTCCAGGCCGGGGCCGAAGTTCAATCCAAACAGTGAAGACGGTTGCAGAAGAGAGAGCAGGTTGGGTCCTGCTTCCCCTAAACATGTTATAATGTTCACCTCCTAATAATAACCCCCCCTTGATCAAGTGCGGGCCCCAAATAATGTGAAATCCAGAAAAATCCTAGAACATATTTTTTTGAATTGGAAATGAAAGGACAGTAAAGGAAATTAAAGGAAAGGAAATTGAAAGAACAATGTTAAGGAAATGACAGGTCTGGAAGCAGCTGAAAATCAGGGTCCAGAAAAAATATATAGCATAGTTTGAGGGCCATTTACATGTTGTATTGGTTTTTGAACAGATTTAGTATTATTCACGGGCCATTTATTATTATGAGGTCAACATTGCATGATATGTTTAGCTTTTGCATATGACATGTACCCACGTTATTTGGATGAATGCAGTCACGATCCAGGCGTCCTGCTCCTGGGACCTTTCTTGTATTATAACATGTGTCTCTTGGAGATAGGCCCTTGTGGAGGGGACTTCCAAGTCTCAGGACCTGGACCTTTTCATTCCTAGCCACCAGAATATTTTTAGCCATGAGGGTGGTGGTGTCGGACCACCAGCAGATGCCCTTCCGGTTGCAAAGTAGAAACGTTTTTTTGGCTTTTCGTCTTGCACCTGGTTTGATTCTCTTGTTGACAATCCCCATACCTCCATGCATACCTTGGACGTGAAAGCTGCAGGAAATCGAAGCAGCTTGCATGGATTTGGCCACTGGAGTGTTTTGAGAAGTTTAGATACCGGAGCCGTTTGCTTCTTGAGACATTGGGTGCTGCAGTGAAGCTAAGGGAGCACACCTAGGGTTGTTTTCGATGGTGGATGGTCAGGGTCAGGGCGAAATGCATATTGAATCGTAGGAGTCAGGAGCAAGGACGGACCCGAACGGGGCTCCTGGCATCGCTACTGGCCAAACATCCCATGTCCTTTTGTCCGACCTGAAGAGTTGGGAGAATCACAATCCGTCACCAAGGACACTTGGCACCAGGAAGCATTTGTTTGACAAGATCAAATGGAACACTGGACAGTCATTGGAGACGCAATCATGCTCTGCTGGGCCCCTACTCAGTCGGAGCCTGAAGGAAGCCTTTGGTCTATCGTCCTTTCGCATGTTTGTGTTGGTGGTGCTGTTATTTGAAAAAATACTGCGCTGTATATGTGATGTATTTGTATATGTCACTGGGCAGAGATTCACCGCTTTCATCACCCTGTTGGTTTTGTTGACTCCTGTCACTTGTAGCATTTTTGTTTTTGCGCTTTGTGTTGACATTTGTTCCTCACTCTTTGGCTTTTGTCACTGCTGCTGTCATTGGCTTGAAATCTTTCAATTGGAATCTGCAGGACTCGGATCTGCCCATGATGAGCTGTAAAATGATGGTGAAGTCGTTTGCATGAGCGGCCAAGTATTGTGAACCTACAGTGTCTCACAAGCCCATGTGTTTGATCACGTGATCACTTTGGAAGTTCAGTTTTCACTGCGTTCTCCACTAACTTCAGGGAAGTTCGTGACTTGTTTGTTGCATTCGTTCTCAACTTCGGACCTTAGTTTCTTTTCTTCACCTTTACAGGCCGAAAAGGAAGCAGTGGAGGAGCGAGCCTCGCTGCGCGAGCGCCGCTCGCGGCGGCCGCAGCATTTGCTCCGATGTGTGGGCGGGAGCTCCGGCGAAAACGAACGAAGACACCAGGAAGAGGAAGAGTGGTCCCCAAAGAGATAGTGGCACAGTTTCCAATACGTGTTTAGTAGGATCTACTTGGTTCTATCGATTTTGAGGTCTACCTGGGTACTGAAAACCTGGGATAAGTCGTTTTGTTTTGTAACAATTGGAAACGTGCATGTATGGGCTCAGATTTGCAAGATACCCTTTGGAGCACCAGTATTATTTGTCATGCGTGTTTGTTTAATGCTTTTTGTGTATCTGGGACTCGTGCTGTATTCACGGCAGCGTAGCCATCCTTCCCTCCAAAGCTTGTTTGTAGTGATGTATATAATCCTCATTACTCATTACACTAAGCCTCACTAAGCCAGACGCTCGTAACTGATATTATAGTAAAAAGATCTAATATGATAAACAATGATAAAACACACAATATTGCATCATATTAATAGATATTGCTTTACTTCGAGTGATCCCCACCATGACACTTCATTTCTGACATTTGTTCTGACATTATTTCCTGCATACCTTCTGACATTCTATCTGGCATATGTTTCACATTCTTTCTGGCATCACTTCGGACATTCATTCTGGCACACTATCTGGCATATCTTCTGCATATCTTCTGAAATTCTTTCTGGCGCTCTATCAGGCATATCTTCTGACTCGCGGTTGAGGACCGGCGGGGAACACTGCCATCCGGAGCTGGCGGTTGAGGTCCGCGGGGCAGGCTGCCGTCCGGAGCTGGCGGTTGAGGTGCGGCGGGGAGCACTGCCATCC
>CAXAMN010014446.1:2302749-2333672 GCA_963970005.1 Durusdinium trenchii
TTTTTTTGGTTTTTTTGATCCTCTGCAGACTTCTTTATTTCCCTAGGAGTCTCAGAAAATTGTTTTTTTTTTTGGTTTTTTTGGTTTTTTTTGTCCTCTGCAGACTTCTCTATTTTCTTGAGTGTTGTTTTCTCCTTGGGAGAAATGCACTTATCAACGCATCTGGAACTCCTGACAGGTCATCCTCTTATCTGCTGCATTCTGAACCTCTACATCTCATCTCCTTGGAACGTCAGAATTGAATATGCAACTTCTAAGCAATGTTTCACAAAAGATCTTCATTTGCTGGCTTCTGTCATTGAAGGTATTTTTCATGCATGTCCCTGCAGTAGTTGATGTCACTTCCATGTCATTTGATTCTTCCACTGCTAGATTTTGCTTTCAAATCTGATTTGCTCTCATCCGCTTCCTGACGTCTTCTTTGTGCTCATTGTCACCTACCATGGCACTTCAGCTTGGTGCAGGGGATGGTTTCAACAGAGACCTTGGAGACCAAGACGGGAAACTCACATTTGCCGAAGCAGTAGTCCAAGTCAATGGCCAAAAGCTTATTGGTCCCGAACGCAGGCCTTTGAAGTCTGATCGTCCTGTGGGCGATGTGACGATCGGTGACTTGCCTCTTCGCAACATGGACAGTATGGGCCACAAAGTCGAACAGTATGCTGATGTGATTGTCAATCACAAGCTCAATGTGACGCAGGACTTTTTGGACAACACTCTCTACCGACTGTGTGCGCAGGAGAAGTACAGTGAACTTCCACCTCCGTTCAACATGAAAGAAGAGCCGAAAGTCCCCTATAGCATGCAGATAGTCATCTTGCCAGCCGCTGATCCTCCTAATCCTGATGAGAAGTTTGTGGACATCTTCAAGCACATCTACTTGCATAAGAATAAAGTCTTCTCCAAGGATTGCATGAATTCTTGTCATGGTCATCCTTTCCGTTTCGATTGGGGCCAGCAGGTGCGTTTAGGCCTGTCTGCTTTCAATTATATGCTTGATCGCATGGGTGGGATGCAATTGCGCCTTTGGATCATCAAACCAAAGTTCGAGAAGAAGATGACCATTGATCAGCAAGCCCGTGAGAATGGCTATCGCTTCATTCGTGATCATGGACCACGCTCCAACAACCGGAACCAATTTATGGAATGGACCGATGAACAAGTACATCAACCCGGGGGTCCTCTTGAAGGTTGGAATGAGGGGAAGGTTACCACGGCTTTGCTGAACTACTACAAAGGTAGACAAAATGCCAAAACCATTGAGTATTGGCCTTTTACTTTGAAGAGCTTTGTTCCTTGGTTCCTTGACGACATCCTCGTGCACATGTTGCCAAGCATGCGGCAGCATTCTATCACATGGATTGGCCGCACAAGGGTTGGCAAATCTTTGGGCTCCAAGACAGTCCTCTTTGCTCAGTCGAGGTTTGAAATTGAGCAAGCTGGACGCACAGATCTTGTCCCGGGCATCGTCACAGCGAAGCATTTGGACTTCTTCAAAGCGGAGCCGATCACCAAATTCAAGCCGGGCGTCTTTGATGATGGTCTGCTTCAGAAAATGGATGCCTCATTCCTCAAAGCGTTCCTCAACCCGTCTGCTCCTCGCCGACAGAGATATGTTTGTGGTTATCTTTTTACGTTTCACTTGTGTATCTCTATGTCAAAATAATTCAAAATATAATTACACTTGGGGTAACTGTATCTGTACAAACAAATACATAGTTTTCGAAAGTTTTATCAATATATTGATGTTTCTAGATGCAGATTTACATCTTTGCCTCAGGAAGAGGATGCTACCGTCTGGGCCAGATATTCATCGACAAGGTTGAAGTATCCATCGGCATGCTATCCTCTATGATGTTGAATCCACGGTACTATTTCTTCAAGGTTGTCCTGGGCATCCCTTCCTCTTCAACTTTGCTTCAGGTGCCGTATTCCATTTCTGGAGGAGCCTTAGCTCGGAAAGTGTATTCGACCCAACTCACCAAATGCCCTTGTGGACACCGTTCCTTTTCCAAAGGGCATGATGTGGCAGCTGTGGTGTACACCTTGGCAGGTCCATGTGAAACGACTGTACGCACCATGCGTTGCAATGCCTATGGGTGCCGCACAACTTTTGGACCTAACTTCCTGCTGGATGATGGAAAGAAGATCAACACAGCCACTTTGGAGAATGTCCCGGATGTTCTGTTTGTGAACAACAAGCTTGGCTTCTCCTTGGATTATTTGAAATATCATTCAGCCTTGGAATTTCGAGGCTTCTTGGCCGCTCGAGCCATAGAGGCTGCTTACAAATCAGTTTTTGACCATGAGCACAGTGAAGTTCGCTTCCGTGCAATGCACGCAGACTGTGTCATGTACTGGCTGGCTTTGCAGGAGCTCTCATTGATTGGGTGCGAGAAAGACATTGTCATTGGAGATGAAATCTCAGAGGCTGCGCTCCGCAAGTATGATGACTATGTGCACAAGGTTGCTTTCCCACCCAAAAAGAGGGCATCAGTGACTGAACTTGTCGGAGATGGTCGCTCGAAGGTCCACATCAAATGTGGCGAAACTACCACACATGCAGGACGACCTCGGAAAGACGGTTCTTTGAAACCCTTTGGGCATGGATGGTTCATGCTAGTCAACCCGCAGGATCAACGAATTCTTTGTGTGGTTGCCATGGACAAGCCGGAGAACAACCCAGTGGTCCAGAAGTCGTTGGAGAAAGTCTTGCCTCTGTACCAGAAAGTCAATGGATTCATCATGGACCGTGTCTGTGGTTTCGCACCGACTCATGCAAGTAAGAAGTCCCTCTCCCAAATCAAATATTGGAGCCTTGACAAGTTCCACGCCCACAGGCACAAGAAGACTTGCGTGTACAATCCACTCTACGTCAAGCGTTTGTCTCGGCGATTTGCGAAGACAAATACGTCGGCTTGCGAACAAGTTTTCTCTTGGTTTCGCAATTATGCACGGATTTTGAATGAGGCACGTGCAATTCGCCACACTTTTAAGGTGCTGTACTTTTCCAAATTGCACAACCAAGCTGTGGCTGAAAACAAGGCCAGCTACTTGAACAAGTTCAAGAAAGCTGTGTCTAAGGTAAGCAAAGCATATGCTTGCTAGAACTAGATTTTGGAACAGAACTAGCGCGGAAAAATGAGATGTCTTAGCGCCAACTCCTTGCTTGCATTGTCTGCAGCAGATGATTTGACTGTGGTAGTATCCTTATGCATTCTTCCAAAAATCATCTTCTTTACTGTCATGCTGGCTCTGACAAAAGAAAGTAGAAACACATCTTGCAACTGCATCATCTGCTTCCAATCATCTGGAAATGCCTCACATCTGTACATTAACAAACAATAAGCTAGAAATCATTAAAAAACCTATGAATTAAAAACCCACCCCCCCAGCGCAATCCGCTCTCTTTACGAAACCACGGATGGAAGAAGCGACGCAGCGCTCGATCGGGGACATCGGCGTGCAAAGTTTCCTTTTAGAAGGATAAACCTTTGTGTGTAGAATGTGAAGGATATGGTCCACTTGAAGCATTGAAAGGAGCAGCTACGGATCGCAGCCAAGCAGTTGGAGGTGCCTCTGCAGCGGCACCAGCGTGGGCGGACATGGGCGGATCGAAGGTGGATGGGATTTGTTTGGGTCATTGGATTTGATTTCCTTTATCGTCCAAAGGGCTGTGGAAACCACGCCCTTTCTTCAGGCCGGTCTTGTGCAGCCCTAGGCCACCAAATACCACTTATGAGGGGTATATTCATAACATATACTAGTCACTGCCTCACAATCAATGAAGATGGAAAGAACACATTCCCATCACAGTTTTTGCGTGACCCACACAGCTTTCATGGTTGAGGGATTTCACGGTTGCATCACGGTTACCTCACGGCCTTTACTGGTATTTGGGGGGGCTTATGTGGTTTTTGAGGTGCGTGTTCACTGGTACATCACGCTCACTTCACGGTCCCGGGTTCTCACCTCAATTGTTATGGAGAAGAATTATGGAGAAGAAAAATTTGGATGGTTTCCTAAGCACTCAGTTTTAAATAGTTATATCAGCGGTACCTGGGAGGCCTTTGATATGCTGTTTTGGGAAAGTAGGACCGGGGCTGCCGATTCTGGAGCCGAGGAAGAGCAAGGTTTGTTTGGGGGGGTGATTAGGTGGAGGAGTGCTTTGGTTTTTCCATGATAAGAACACATGCGATATCATGCAATTGTTTATCACGTACTATGGGACGTTTTTTGTCTGCAAAAAATTTGCCATGCCTCGAAGTCATAGCCAGAGTTGCCCTCTGGTGGGGTGACTCACAAAACCTTTGACATCAAAATGCAGGAGATGTACTCTCCAACTCACTCACACAGAAGTGGAAAACCCGCTGTTTGACCTATTGTCCACTTCCATGTCAAAAAATGAGTAGTCTAGTGAGTCGGAGATGAATATATAATTTACTCACTTGTGAACGGACCTTATTCTTCACTCCGATCAGCCATGCCGAGTCACGGGAAACACTTCAAGCTTGGGGAGTTCCTCAATTTTGCTGATCAATGCCGGATTTGTGACTTTGCCAAGGATACACCAAGTACTGCCGGCTCCGAGAAACCTCCACATCACTGACCATCCACCACCCCCTTTTATACGTTCTGGGGATCTTTCGACCCCTGACGAACGGCTCCACCGCGCTTCACGCCACGACGCAGGCGCTGCTGCTGGACGAGGCCAAGGATATTGATCTCCAGGGCGAGCTTTCGGCACTGTCGGCCTCCCAGGCGTTATGGTGGACCGGTGGACCTGGGGTGAAGCTGGATAATAAAGGCCTCAACATGCCTGAACTACTGGAATATTTAAAACTGCTTCCTCCCTTGTGATTCAATAGGTGCTGTTGGAAGGGCCCCAGAGGTTTAAGGAGGTGTTTTGGGAGATTGTTGCCGAACCAAATCATTGCAACAGTGGCTTATCGCACCGGAGCTGAGGTCCAAGCAGTTCGAGCAGCTCCACTCGAACCATCGGGTCCAGCTGGCCAAAGCGGTGCCTTGGCGGCTTTCGGAGCTCCGGTCGGATGAGGAGCTCGGTGTGGGTGAGGTGGGTGAGGCTCCAGGAGGTTGGGGGGTAGGGTTGACAAAGCACTCGGTGGAGATAAGGGTCCGGTCCGCAGGAGGTTGACATCTTTTGATATGTCTTGATGTGTGTTCTTCATAGTTGAGGAGATTAAAGGATATTAAAGGAGGCAACGGACTCCATGCTGGCGTTCTCAACTTGGGTGGTTTACAAGAATCATCAAGGTCAAGAATCCATACTAATTACTGACAAAACCGTCTCATTCTTTCAGTACTGTGCATGATTGTATCCATAAAGTGTAGAGTGTAGAACAATGGAGCTTTGGTTCAAAATGACTACCACACAATTCGCTGACGCTGACGGGTCCCAAGTGCAACAGGGAGAATCAGGGAGATACAGGGTGCAGTGGTAAGAGCGTTCTTGCATATATTTACTGTTGGTGGTGATGCCCAAGGAGTCAGTTAAAAGTCAAATACATATCCAAGTCATTCTGGGTTTTGGTGATGTTCAGGTTGGCAGACAGAAAAATTATACACCTTCTGGCTGGGATGTGAGAGTGGGTGCAACATAAATGCTGTGAATGGGGATTCACAAGTCACTTGTTGTAACACATTCTACAGGAAACGTTCTAGTCATGTGCCAAATAATTGCCTCGAAGAGTAGATGGAATATTATGTGTAATTATAAGTAATTATCTACAGTAAATATAGACACATTGATTGTGTTTACATTCCTTGCCAAACGCTCAGGAAGAGCATCGAAAGCAGCTCAAGCACGAGCAGGTGTGAGTCCCAAGTGGGTCCTGAGAAGTTGATTCTGGTGTGGAGTTCTGGGAATTCTGGGAAACACATGCACTTTGATCCAACCAAAGTCTCTCATAAGGTAACCTGCAAACTTTCGTCACTTTTGACACATGTCTACATAAAACATCAGAAAACCACCTGAAGCAACTAGAGGCTCCACCAAGGACGTGAAATGGCCCAACCCCAAAGCTTCCATCCAACCCCAACGGGTGGAAGCTATCACATCAGATCGGATCAATCTCCTTGCCCCTGTGCCATCATTACACAATGGTCCCAAGCACCATGTTGCCAAATGAATGCTACATGATTCGATTCAAACAATCCTTCAAGCACCATCATAACCACCGAATCATGCTACATGAGGACATTCTTCGATCATTCCGAATCATCGCCACCATCCTTTGAGCACGGTGTGGCTTCTGCTTTGTCGGAGCAGAGGAGTCCGCCGACCGCAGGCCGCCCGGCAAGCGATGGAGCAGCGCTTGGCGGACTTGGCCATGGCCAAGCGGCAGTGTGAGGGTGAGGCACTGGGGGTCTGCAGGGGGAGAGGCGGGGCTTTGCTGGGAAAGATGTGAAGTGCAAAGACAGGATGGGGAACATTGGGGGTTCAAGGTGTTACATTTCGGTAGGAGTTCATCAACAGCACTAACACATGAATGAAGATTAAGAGGTGGAACAAACATCATGAACATGGTGTGTTTTGTCCATGGAGTAAATGGCACACTGCGTGCTGCTTCAGAGTGCTGCTTTCTGCGTGCTGCTCCGAGTGGAGACCATGCAGGAAGAATATCCGTTGAGGCCGTATTTCAGTCAAAATGTTCTACGCGATTCTGTGTGTGCAGCATGTTCCATGTTTGTCTCCCCGTCATGTGAGCAATGTGTTGTTTTGCAGTTTGATGAGAGTCATGATGAGTTTTGTTTCCACTCCATGTTTGCCAAAACAACATCCTTGGCCTGCAGTTTGAGACCGCTCCCGTCCGTTCGAGGTCAAGGCCTGGCAAGAGCAAAGCGAAGCCTTGGACCAGGAGAAGCGGTGCTATGGTGAAGGGGTCCCGGGGTCCCTGTAGGGTAGGGATGGTTGGTATGGAATGGAGAGGTGGCGGTTTGTTAGGTTTTGAATGGTTTTTGTTTCAGGTTTTTGATGGTTCTTAGGGAATTCAAATGAGGAGTGTTGTGCGATAGCAGGATAGCATTCATGGTTTTGTTCCATGGATTGTGTTTTTTCCGCTTTTTCAGGGGAGAGATCCCGAAGTATCTTGGGTTGAGAGGAGCGCCTTCGGGCAGGTGCTGAAGGGTCTGACTTTTGATCCTATACTACACGTCTTCATTGCATCATTATGTGTCACCTGTGTTCACGCAACAGATTCCAGGGGATGCACATGGAATTCCAATTAATACACTGTACTGTATCATTTATGATCAATATCATCATTATATAGGACCATTCACATACATGCATGTATGTGTTCTGAAGGGATAGCATGCATGAATTGCTGGTCCCACCGGTAGCACATACGTACTAACCATGTGCACCGGATGACTCAGCGGCTCCACCGGTGACTCACCGGCTCACCGGGTCGGGAGAGCGAGCTAAACCGTCAGACTCAGGAGTGCTCTGGGCTCCGGGCTCCAATCCAAAGCGATCATAGTCGGTGGTATAGCGAAACAGCATGTGTCATACTGTATGGGACTCTCATCAGTTCTATGGTTCTTTTCATCACGTGTCATGAAAAGAGTCACTTGTATGACGATGAGGAGGTGCAAAAAAAGGAAAGAACGGTCATGATTCATGAATCTTCAGTCCGGCACGCTGCACACCTGGAACCTTCTGGGGGAAAACGAGCCCGAGCCACGAACGAGCCACGAACGAGCCACGTTCACCCAAACCGACTCTGGTCGCTTCCACCGGCTCGCACACCGAGACCACCGCCGGCACAGCGCAGGACCTCCGAGCTGCACAGGCCAAGGAGGCGACGACATCAGACTGGTGGGCCGTCCCGGGGTCCACGGGCCTGGGTCCACGGCCCCTATTGTGAACGAAGAAGTCCGCAAGAAAGCCATTTGTCTCCTGGTTCTGAAAAAAGTGACCGAACTTGATCCCCTGGTTGGTTCGGTCACCAGTCCAGGCCTGGTTTGAGGTCACTGGATGGGACTCCAAAAAGGTCACTTTGAAGAAGCTGGATATTGATAGTTGTTTAACTCTTTGTGTTTATACAGATGTAGAGATGGTTTCCTTGAGTCCGGATCTCAAAGGATGTAGCTTGGCTCAACGAGACCGGGGGGGAAGAAAACGAGGTCTTGGGACCCAGATCCAGCAGACCAAGAACCGCTTCCGAACAGCAAACAGCACTTGCGGCCAAGAACCATTATAGAAATCTCTAAAGCTCAACTTAAGGGAATGGAAATCCCCCAAGTAGTATAGTTCGAACCTGTAAAAAGTGATGGAACGTGTATTTGTCTTTGTTCCTTTTTCAACTCACCCTTCGGCCTTTTGTTGAACCAGGCTCAGCCTTGTTTGTATAGTGGACCACTGACCAACTGTGCCAGTCCAGAGTCCACTGTAAGCCACGCCATGACCACACCCACAGGATCCTAATCGAAATTACTCGTGCTCTCCAGGAACATGGGAGATCAAATCAAATGGCCCTGTGCAGAACTTGGTCCTACTTGGTCTCTCACCCTGAAAAATGACTTCAGTTGAAGCAATGCAGCAATGTCTATCCGATACGCCCTTCCTCTTGACGATCCTGTTGACGAGACGATCATCCAGGTGCTCTCGGCCAAGGAGGTGGAACGACTGCAAGGTGCCCAGATGGATGACCAGCGGGTCATCGAGGACCCGACGCCGTGACCGGTGACCGGCGAGTCGACCGGCGCGGTCCTGTCTACGGACACCGCGCGACCGGTGGGGACGGGACCGCGAGGAGCTCCAGCATGAGGTGCGGCGACTTCGAGAAGATTTGCATGAGGCGAATGTCGGGGGTGGTATAGAACTTTGGAAGGTCCTCAGTGGTGACAGGGACACCGGATGGTATAGAACAATATAGAACAATAGGAGTCGATTCATAGTCATTCAGAAATCTGCTTTGTACTAAAGGTTGGGATGAATGGGATGCACATCAATGTGACCTGCTCAAGTTTGGCGGAGCTTCGTACCCCAGCAAGGCAAGCATGTGGGTGTTGTGCAGCAGTAGGGAGATACTGTCTGAAGATGCAATGGCCCCTGCAGCCGATGGTTGATGGTATATGTACCTGTACTTGGGTGCTTGAGACACGGAACAGGATCAACATGGATGAGACTCAGACCCGTAGATCGACCACGCCCCGCACCTGTGTGGGACAACAGCTATCCCACCGTTCCGGAGATGCCCAGCTGCTCGTAGGAGTGTCGAGCGGTCAAGCATTTCGTTCAAGACAGGATGAGCATGGTGGCACAAACAATCAAGCCTAATGAGCTCGTACTCCCACCGGCTACATTTGATCATTTGACTACCATGAAAGGCAAGGAAGTAAGCAAGCAAGGAATATCCCAGTCTTGTGGATACCTCCATGTTGTCTTCGTTGCATTGAAACTATTCACAGACCGCCACCTTGCCAGGCCAGACGTGCTTCGCCTCAGGAGCTCCTGCTGCGGCTGAAGCGTTTGGAGGAACGGGTGTTGGGAGGCTGGGAGGCCGTTCCAAGAAGAAAGCCTACACAGCTTCCCCGAGGAACCAACGGCTAGGCACCTAGCTTCTTGTTACTAGTAGCGATGGTCTCCAACCTAGTAGCTTATTGTTGAGAGCAAAGAGGAGTTATATATATAGAGATCTAGAGTCTTTGGTGCCTTCGGTCGGCAGAATGTTGTAGAACGTTGTGTTTTATTTTGCAGTTTTTGTTTGCGATTATGAACCTTTTGACAGACTCTTCATCACATCTCATCACCTTAAAGCTCCATATCTGGAGCTTTGGAATAAGGCCATTTGAAAGGCTATACTCGTCCTTGTACAAACAGGTCCTGTTCAACACTGACTCTTGAGGGAAGAACCCCGTCACCCACTGTCAACTGTCACCTTCCTCTTTGCGAGTTGAAGCAAACGATGTGGATCATCGGACTGATTGCAAAGCTGGTGAACGGCCCTGCTCGCAGTGTGACCAGCGTGTTTTACGGTGTGGATCAAAAGATCATTCAGCACACCTGGTGCCGTACACTTTCAATAACGGATGACTTTATCCGTTTCTGTGCTAGAAAATGGTGGCCCCAACCCCACCCTGGTAATGTACATAATGGATGACTTTATGTTCTTATTTTCATGTGCTTTTTTTCTAACATTCAATTCTTGTAAAGAGAGTCTCATGGTGTGCATGTTTATCTTGGTTTCCATGGACCCCGCGTCCAGGAAGAGCTGCAGCGCTCAGAGCTCGCGAGGTTCTCGCTCGCTGCGTTCTGCTCGCGTTCCGATTCGGCGCGGTCGGGTTTGCAGATGAATGCCGTTTTTGTTTCCAGGCCAGGTATGCAGTTATGCCATGCTCGGGAACGTGCTGCTTGTGGCTCTGATTAGACTCGGATTATTGTCATGGTGATCTTGGTTGTAGGGGCTCTTGGTTGTAGTGGATGTTGGGAGATGTTGCGCATGGCTTTCATCCCATTCAGTTTTTTTCATGTGAGTGCAATGTGTTTTGTCATTGCATTGCACCAGTTGGGTCGTTGTCATAGTACGCTTGCATGTCCTGGCTCTGGGATCTGACAGTAATCCCCAGGGAGGTTTCACAACCATTTCACACTGGAAACATGACCTAGAGTGTACAATAATAGCATGGTCTAAGATCATCCTGAAGTAGATCGAGTCCGGGACAATCCACAAAGATGACCGCGTCCCCTTGTTTGTATATATATATTATGTCATTTCATAGTAGTAATATGTAATAATTACTGTATATAATATGTCTATTGACTCCAAGACGGTCCTATATAGCATAAGCAGCAAACGCTCCACCCTGGGCAGAGGACCAGTGGATTGGAGGATAACATATCAGAGACCATGAATTCCAATGTGAATATGTATTGATACGCATGCTTTGTGGACGTTGGAGCAACCCTCAACATCACAACATGTTGCCTAATAGCGCATGCGAAAAAGGGCTCGATCGACGTGCAAACAGACCAAAATGCATCGAAATGCCATCAGCGGGCACGGTTGATAGACCCGAAGAGGGCGGGAAAACTGGTGCTCCCAGCTCCACAGGCAGCAGTTGGAGCGGAAAGAACGCGGCAGTGGCTCGTTGAAGGCGAGACATTTGGAAGTACATTTGGATTTGGGTGGTGTATTTGATGAGGGGTGGCACTTTAAAATGGGTTCATGAGTTCTGTGATGTTGCATCAAATTGTCTAATTTGCTGGCTTCCACGGAGTATCACAATAAGGCACGTTAATCCTTAGGATTGAGATTCAGGTGATTTTTCTTCAAGCTTTCAGTGTTTTCAGGGGGTGCCGTTGGAAGGGTTGTGGTGGTTCGAGGAGAATTCATGACAATTTAATTTTGGAGCGGACGTATGCGGGAACAAGATGTTCGGGGGTTCATTTCACTATGACCTACACAGATGATGATGTTTCCTTTGGGAGTGTGCGGTGGTGCTTGCGCACACCTTTTTGCTAGTTTGTAACAAGCCCAGAACCAGGTTTGATGGTTAATGTTGCTTATCATGTGGATTTTGTCGCTGCCAACAAAGTGGGTGGGTGTCCAAAGAAAGCTGAATAATTAGCAATCCCTCATTGGGCTTCTCAAGGTCACCTCTGATTTCACTCATAAATAGGCACCATGAGGCCAGCCATTGGTGAAACGCATGTTCCTCTGGGTGTCTTCCGGCCCTGGTGAAGGTGGTGGACGTGGCGGCCGGTTCTCGCCCCTTTGGAATGGAACGAGCGCCCGTGGGAGTGGGGGGGGGAGGGAAAAGTTCGTGGAGCTCTTTCACTCCTTCACGTCCATGGCTCCTACAGTAAGGGCACCTGCCTTCGGAACTGATCCGAAGAGACTGACTGAGATTGGGGCTACGGCGGCTACGGCCGAACGATCCTTCACGTTTCTACCTGTCGACATAATGTACCTGATTTATGATCATTTATGGTTGGATCCGTGGAGTAGCACCAGGTTCTGAGAGCTATGTTTGCTTTCGTTTTCAATGTGTGGATCCCTTGTGGAGGCCACACCAAGTAGCCGGAAGCTTGGACAATCCAAAACCAGTTAATTTGAATCTAGAGCTGGATTCATTGATGACCCTTGTTTCATCCAATGGAGTTTTGTTAATGCTATGCCATTTCATGAATTATGTTGTTCATGAATATGCACGAATAGTTGTTTATTTGCTGGTTCGGATTACTATAGAGAGGAGAGAGCAATTGAACGATTATGAATTTTCTTAGTTGTGAGGGATGCAGTTTCAAGAACCCGTGCGAACTGTTTTTGTTTACTAAGAGCGATGGCCCTGCACACCAGCCCGTCATCATGTCAAACACATGGTGTACAGGCTTTGAGTGACTATACGGTTATGTCCTTGTTTTCCGCACTGACAGCGTTGGCTTCGGGATACGCTACACTCAGAAAGGTCTAAAAGGATCTGGAAGGTCTGAAAGGTCTCACCAGGATTTGTTCGCCGAACACGCCAGCCACCCCATCCGACGAGCCGGTGACGATAGGCTTTTCTCCAGGTGAGCCGAAAGAGTTGGATTTGCACACGTTGCAAGAGATCCAGGCGGGCGCCGTCGTGCCGGTGGACCGTTGGGCCCCGGTTTGAGATGGGCATGTTTGGTGAAAACCGAAAGATGGCCAGCATGGCACCATATGTCCTTCCCAGAAGCAAACATGGAAGTGGAAAAGGCATGTCCTTAAGGCGGAAAGACGAGTCTTTTATTTAGTGATATTTCATGATAACTTACGGTTTTTGTTGAGGAGGTGCTGCATAGAACATGAACATGATCACGGGACAGGTAATGATGTAATGGTCTCGCAGGTTTAATATGGTTTCAAGCAGGTATATGTTTGTTACGTTGTTGTGTTTTTCTTCTCATGGTTTCTGTGTTTTGTATTGTGACGAACACAGCATACAACAACATGTGGTATTCTGCCGATTCGATCGCCTGAAGATGATATTTGATGGTGTTTTTTTTTTCCCCCTGAGCCTGGATCTCGGGTGTTCGTTGGTATGTGTGTGTGTGTTTATGTGATAACTTACTTTTGTTTAAACACATTAAATATGTAATATTACTGTATAATTATGTATTTGGTTGCTTTCTTTTTTGAAGAGCAGCTCAGAGTTCTCAAGAGACGCTCTCAAGAGGTATTCCATGAAGTAACCGGATGAGCATTTTCCTCTACAACAGGTTGTTTTCCACTTTGTTATCTGTGTTGATTATTTCAGGGAGTTTGTATATGTAATATATATTAGATATTACATATGTTATAAATATGCACCTTCTACCGATGCAAGACTAGATACATCCAATGTTATTACCGTCCCTATCCCCCACATGTCGCATTTGCTGTCTAACGCAAAGCAACAATAATAGAATCAAGCGCAGCATTGAACATTGAACTTAGTACCAAGTCCCGCAACATGACGTGAAACAACATCGAACGCTGTACTGAGTCCGGGAATCATCACAGGAACGAACATCAAACATTGTACTAAGTCCTGCAAGATAACATGAAAGAACATCGGACGTTCCACTAAGTCACTAAGTTCAGCAACATGTCATAAACTCGGACCGTCAGCTAGAACAGACAATGCATTGACGCCGCCTTGGGGAAAATGCACAGTCAGACAGCCCCTGCATACACAACTTAGGAGCCATACTTAGAGACTTAGTGGAACAAGGTATCTAATTAGAAACCTGCACGAATTCACGGTCTAGTTCTCATTTTCCCACCTGGGCTCCGTTTGGGTGTGGCTTCCTTGTCGGAGGGTTGAGCTGGTTGTTGCTCCTTGTCTGAAAAGGTTCCTATCCTCACACTGCACCAGGGCATTGAACACCCCGCGGACCTTCACCAGGCTCCTGTGCATGAACTCACTGGTGTTTCAATAACAATGCCATTTTACCGTTCACGGGCCCATGGCATTGTTCAGCAGGATGTGGGAGTTGTTGCAATTCCTTGCGCACATACGTAGAATAAAACGTAATAATGTTGTGTCTTAGAGTGCAACATTGTTCAGGGTGAAACGCCTCGTTCATCAGGATACGCTGGCTGCCCACGAGCGAGGTTTGTGTGAAGCCAAGAAACCTACTGAGGCTGGATGTTCCTCATGTGGGCAATGCCAGGTTTTTTTGATTCAGTAAATTTCGCATTGACTAGATGTTTAATGGAAGCCGTTTAGAATGAGCTGACCCAGAAATGGGATTGCTAGCATTGACCTTGTGCTTCCCAAAGGGATGTCAGAGGTTCACGAACTCATGCATGTGCACTTTTTTTACGGGCCTGCGCTGCAGAACTTTGTGTTGAATGCAACATGACGGGCGCTGCACGCGGTATTTACGCATTGATGTCATTGAAATATTTGCAGGTGCGTTCCCTTTTATCACCTGTCTCCTGCCTGGCACTACTGGCAACCACTGTCACACTCGGAGTTGAGGTTGTGTTTGCCTCAATGTGTTCTGTTGGGGGGAACCAATTGGCACCAATGATCTGATGATATGGAGAAGGATTTTGTAGAGCCTCTTGTTGTGCCTTTTGTAGAGAGTGTGTTTTTGCTGCAGCACTGCACCCGTCCTTGGCCATGCATGGGCAGTGCTGCACCCCTCGTGAGGCGTTTTCGCCGCACCAATCGGTCCCTTCCAGCGGCGTCTCGCTCGGCCAGGAGATCCCAACCAATGGCGAGGCGGGGGCCGACAGCGGGGATGACAGCAACCTCCCCCCCCCTGGGTGAAGCAATCTTTGTTCTGGGACATTCCCTATGCCCCGAGCAGGAGTTCAGGATGTGTTGATGTGTTGTTTAAACCACCCAAGTTCAAATGGATACATGGGATAGTCTGCTAGACCAACCATGGAAGTAGATTCCAGAGTTGCCCTATGGCCATCGGCAAAGTGTTTTCTTTGGGAGTCAAAGATGCTGCCTTGCAAAAGCGCATTGGAAATTCAGCAGTTTGATGCTGGCTGGAGTTGGCTTCAGTCGAAGCAATCAAAATTCGCTACGGTGGAGGGTTTTCAAGTGTTCAATCATCAACTTGCAAACGAATGCAGTGAGGATTAGATGTTGATCCTGTCTAAGAGCCTTCCGACTCACAACTTGTCCTGTACCTTTTGCAGATCCGTGGATGGAGGAGCATCATATTCTTGAGTAGAGACTTCTATGTGCACTCAACGATAACGTATTGCAATCAAAACAACATCAATGATGTGTGTATAACTTGTTTGCCAATATTAACTCAAGCATACAGACGATGCCAAATTGTGTTAATCAATGGAGCTTTGACAATGTGCTTTACTTAATTCGCAGTCAGCTACATCATACATCAAAACAGTTGCCATTGGCATGTGCGTGTGAGCGCGATTGTTGAACAAAAACATGAAATGGCCGAGTTGGATCGCAGGGAGGTTTTCTGTCTCACATCAGGCTTGGCCTGGTTGCTGGTTGGCGGAATTGGGTGCATTCATTCGCTTTGGGACAACAAGACCAGGTGTTCGGGTGAGACCCGGTGTTCGGGTGAACGGCCAAGAAGGTCAAGGGTTGATGTTGCTTGACTCTTGATATGTGCTCTAAGGAAAAGGACGGGCATCGCGATCGGGCTAGGAGCAAGCAGCTACGAACGTAGCTCCTGGCCTTACTAGTAACCAGAAGCTACTAGTACCAACCGGCGTGGTGGCTCCGTCGCAGGGGGGGCCGGAATGGCCCATCCTTGGCTGAGCTGGAGCGTTCCTTCGGGGAGCCACTCGACCCAAGTGGGGGGATGGGATGGGATTCTTTGGAGCAGCTCAGCAGCTCATCACTACCCAGACACTCCATGTATGTTTTTTTTTTTAATATCAATTTAGGTGGTTTGAGGGGTCAATTTCTCTAGGCATATATGACAGACATGGAGTGTTTGGGGATATATAGATCCTGCTAGTACAGGTGGAAGAAATCGTGCACCACATGGCACTATAGACATAACACTGTCATGTTCGTGGGCTATAATTGTTCCTTAAAAATATGCTAGTTACTAGTTGATTGTGTTTGGTCTGTGTTACAGATATTGTTGTGTGTGTTTTATTTTTTTTATTTTTAATACGTGCCTTTTTTCAATGACATCAGAGTTGAGTTGCTCAAAGCGGTTGAAGGTAGACAGGATAGAACTTATCGGTCCTTGTCGATAGCGATATGCTTACATACCCTTCATGAGAGATACCTTTCGTAATCACCGTGCCGTGAAGAACTTGCGCGACAAGTTCATAGGACACCTACGAATTTGTTATAGTTACATGCGTTCTATAACCTTAACATTTAATTCATATCATGAACTTCATTGATGGAACACTATACACATTCGAGGATCCAGTAGACATATATATGTTTTCTTTAACTGCAGCCTCCGAGGTTCGCGCGCTCCGTGGGCTTCAAGGGCGATGTGAGTCAACTCTGGGAAGAGGTGGGTCGTCCGTCGTCCTCAGGTTTTTGGGTTTCCTTTTTAAGCCATTCTTTTGGCGGGAACCGCTCGAGAGCGGGTGTCGCAGGTGAGCAACTGTGCGCGATCGAACATGCGGGGGGATAATAAGCACAAGAAGAAAGCGCAGAACTGAAGGGGGGTCATTGGTTGAGAGGGAGGACCCGGGGCTGCAGATGAATGAAGGCGGTGATTTTCAGTGTGATTTTCACTTGGGGGGTCCCCGGCGCGGAACAACATTCATGGCGCCTGCTCGATCACCGATGATAGACAAGGTGAATCATGGTGAATCAGATTGCTGCTTGCAAAAGTTGCGATTTGTCGGTCCCGGTCAATTCTGAACCCTGCGCCTTTGCAATCACCCAAAAAACTGCGAGTCAGAGGTGGAGCTACCTCATGGTACCTGACACCAGTCTGGACCATATACTCTATATGCATGGGTTGCATATAGAGAATTGGAATATCCAACCCAAACCCCCAATGCCGTCTAGAAAGACTGTCTTCTTGGTGTTTGTTTTTGGAGTCCATTTTGTGATTCTGAGTGGTTCTTTGCATTCGTGTTCGTGTTTGCGGCTCTCCAGGCGCAGGCAGTGGCTGCGAAGCAGGTGCTTTGGGGGGAACCAGGAGAACGTGCGGAGAAGAAGGGAGAGACGCACGTGACGTGCGGAAGCCGCCTAGTACGTAGCTTCTTGTTCCTAGTAGGCGATGCCAGGAGCCCCTACTAGGGTCCTTGCTCCTAGTTAACATGTCCCTGTATGAAGATTAGCTTTTGGAAAGACGAAGGATGCTCCAAACAGAAACATCAGAAACAGGTTCCTAGTTGGAAGGATCGTCTTGCGAGTTGCCATTCCTGCTGCTTTTTCGTGTACGGGGCCGGCTCGGGGTCTGACACACCGAAGGTAGACCAGCAGAGTGACCACCCCAGCAAGTCTCCCCAGCCTTTGGTACCTAGGAAGCTCCCTCGCGTATTTTCCCAGGTACACATCCCCAAGTTCAAGAATCTGTAGCTCTTAGAAGCCCTTTGAAAACTTACTGGTGAAATCTGTACAACAATAAGCAACATCAGATAATGAGGAAGTATGACATGTTTGTTTGGTCACTGCTTGCTCACAATCAGATGGCTTCCTCTCCTACTCACAGACTCACAGGTCAGTGCTACTCACCCTCAACTGGTAGAGGAAAGCTCAGTCGAAACGTGCCGCCACTCTGGTAGGCTGGCGAGATACCCAAGGCGCTGGGCTGGTGATCGCAAAGATGCATGTAGCTAAGGCAATGTAGAGCCAACTAGATCGTACCCGCATACAGTGGTTTCAGAGTAGGTAGCACAATCCCCAAAAGGTGGTTTATATGGACCCTATAAAGACATCTTGCAGTTGTGCCATCTACTACTCTGAAACCACTGTATACCGCGGCGGTCCACGTTTTCGGTTTCGGAGATCCTGGAGAAGACTCCAATCCTACAGACGTTTGTAGACCGCAAGTACCCAGAGGCTCGCCACCATGTAGAAGACTTCTGGTTTGCCGGATGTACTCCAACTGATGCTATTGTGACAAGTGAGGTCCATCAGGTTCATCGTTCCTGGGGAGTATGGGTGGAGACCTGGAGACCTGGAAAGTCGTTCAACGGAACATCGTCGCTGACACCCTGACACCCCTTTGGCTTTACTCCTCGCACGCACAGCCTGTGGGCAGTTCGTTCAAGAAAGCGAAGCAAAGCCGTAGAGGCCATTGGTAAAAGAATTTGTCAAAAACACAACATCCTGCGTTCATGTCAACGAGAGACATCCCCCATGTGCCTCTTGCTACTTGTGAGACTTCCCCATTGCTTGGATGGGAAACTCCCTTTTGAGACATCCCGGCTATGTGTTGATGCAAAAAACTCAACTCAATTTGACAGTGCATGAGTTATCCCTCATTATCTCCTTTGCATTCAGATGCTTTGCAAATCTCTCTATCCCAGACACTCCATGCATGCCAGGAATGCATGTTAATAGAATATATATATATGCCAACAAGGTTAGGCATATAAATATATATATATATGTGCAAACATTAGGGTAGTTTTGAAAGTTTGGGAGTCAATATAGGCATATGTGGCATACATGGAGTGTTTGGGTATACCTCTTCAATACAACGTCCCAGGGTCGAGAAGAGCGCTCCATCGAGCGGCCCTGGCGTGAAGAGCGTCCAGTAGTCGGGGGCTCTGACCAAGCTGCGCTGTTGTTTTTTCAGTGTCAACCAAGACAGGGCTCATTGACATGAAGTGATAATGATCTCTCATGTTGAATCACAATGTGTTTGTTCTGCCAGGTTGGCAGTATTTGTTCGGTAGCCTCCGGCTAGAAAGCTAAGATGTGGGAATTTCTGCGTCCAGCCAATTGTGAAGCAGATGGAATCATTACACAAGATTGGACGTGACTGCAGAGTGGATTGAATCCACTCCGAAGCAAACTTGAAACCTAGCAGATTGGTTGGGTCTGTCCTATTACCTCTAACAGTCAGTAAACAAGTCCTTTACTTACCAACCATCATCTACTGAAGCATGGGAGGATGACATGGATAGATCCAGATGGGTTTCATCAGCGCGTGCACCGAGGCGGCCGATGTCCAGCTCCGCCCCAGTGCGGACAGTGCGGATGTGTGGGGAAGCTCATCCGCTGGGCCATTGGGTGGTGATTTGAATGTCCATCCACTGTAGATCACGTATGATAGAGATCTCTCCGAAGAGTTACCATAGAGTCAGTTCGACATCACTTCCATCTAGAAAGGTTCATCAGAATGCTACATTGGTCATTTGAACTCAGGTTTCGGCCTCAAACACAGGGGTCAAAAGATGGAGTCTCTTCGTCGGGGTCAAGATATGTTCTTGTTGGGCCATTGGGGTGAGTGGGGAACTCGCGAAATTGGGAATCCTGGGAATCCTGAAGTGACTTCGGGGGTTAGTAGTGATGAAGCTGTTGACCTCGGCATTTGAGAGAATGCAGGAGTAGTAAGTCAAGAGAGTGTTCGCTTTTTTGACTCAGGGTTCAAATATATCAATGAATCATATCAGAGAAGTAGAATTTATCATGCTTTCTTGGGTAGAGCGTAGAGCCCTGTTCAGACTACCCTCAAGAAGTACTGCTTAAGAACTTAATTGATTTCAATGGAGAACAAAAAGGTAAAGACACCTTTGGGGCCCTACAAGTATGAGCATTCCAAGTCGCTCCAGTCATAGATTTGTTGTAACAAGGACATCGGGGCAATGGACAACAACATTTGACCAGGATGTTGTCCACAGATGACCTCCTTGTCGCACCTTTCCCCCAGGTTCAAAGTAGAATTGTAGCGATCAACCTACTACAGTAGCTTGTTGAAAATTCGCTGCCCAAAAGCCCTGACTAGATGACTACACGACTAGACGATTCCCACGTTGTTGCACTCGCGATCACCTGGCCCTGACGATCACACGTCTTCAGCATGGAAGCAAAGCCTGATTGGGGGTTGATGAGTATATGGACATTACTGGCATGTTGCGCACTCGCCAAACATGATTGTACATGTTTATAACTAATGTTACAGAGCCATGTAGAAAGATATTACCCTGCTCAGATGTGGGACTTGCACATGTCAAGAGAACATACATCTCCAAAAGGTTGACAAACTTTTGCTGACGGGATTTGTCCATATTCTACAGCGGAGCCTTCCGCTCAGCCTGCTATCCAATCCGAGAACGTCAGCCACCCGAGTTCGGCTGTTGAACAGGCGCCACATTGGATGGGCCCACAGGTTAATCCTGGCAATGACCTCAGATAGTGGCTCAGCCTTACAACTTACCAGTGCCCCCCCGAACATCTCCCACAAAAACGGACACAGCCCATGGGATGTGACTCACCGCCCCGCCCCGCAAATCCCCACGGCACCAGCGGTGCTCAGCCGGACGCGATGCGACATGGATGGATCTCGCGCATTTATGGGCTGCGCTGCTCCAAGCCACAAACAACCCCCACTGCTCGCCAAAGAAGATCAAGTGAAAGGAGGGGAGCAAGTGAGGCGAGTGAGGGGCGAAGGGCCGTGCTTTTTTTTCCAGCTGTTTTGGGGGGGGATCGCTAGACGGCGTGAGGCCCGGTCTTCGTGGTTTTCAGCTGTGCATGTGTGAATCTCAAACTTGGGTGATTAAACTCCATCAAGTGAACCTGTTGATTGTCTGTCGTGCGCCGCATCCAATGGATGCCGGTGTGCGAAAAGCGCGGAAACCATGAGAGCTTCAGGAATGGGCTCCCTTTTTTTCACCCTTGAACTTGAACAATTTTTGTTCACCCTCCCTTTTTTTCCAACCCTCGAAACCTTTTTTTCACCATCAAAATTATGTGTTTCCCCACCCTTTGGAACCTTCTTGTTCCACCCTTCCAAACCAGGTATTTTCACCCTGCACCCTGTCATTTTCACCCTGCAGCATGTTTCTTTCACCCTTCACCTTGTTTATTCACCCTTCACCCTTTCTTTTTCACCCTCGACCCTTTCTTTTCAATCCTCCGCCGGTGAAGCAGGTAACTGGAACCTGCACAGAGAACGATGTCACCTCCGGTTTGTTTCACATGTTTGCACCTGCCAAACCCTTTGTTTTCACCTCAATAACTTCTTGTTGCTAACCCTTCGGACCCCTCCGGAAACTGCGCAGAGACTGTCCGGAACGACGGGAACCGCCGGAAAGTGACCCGGACGCCTCCGGAACGTGAGGCAGCACAGGATCCATCCATCCATCCATCCATCAACGGAGTGCCAACCAACCGACCAACCAACCAAGCAACAACGCGGCCAAGCCAACAAACCAACCAAGCAACCAAGCCACATAACTCCGTGTTTTCCCCAAGTGCTGTAGATACTAGAAATCCTGTGCGGGGGAGGCTTGGTTTGCATTGCGGGGGAGGCGCTGCGCCCTCCCCATTTACACAGCATCCGTCCATCCACGCATCCATCAACGGAGTGCCAACCAACAGACCAACCAACCAAGCAACAACGCGGCCAAACCAAGAAACCCACCAAGCAACCAACAAACCAAGCAACCAAAACCACCCATCCCGTAGCGCTGCGCCCATCCATCCATTCATCCATCCATCCATCCATCAACCAAGCACACGAACAGAAACAAATGCTGTATCACGCAAGCAATCACGGCAAGCAAACCAACAAACCAACACACCAAAAAGTAACATTTTCTCCCTGTCCATGATCCATCCATCACTGAATGTGTCTTCTCCAAACCCAAGCAAACAACAAGCCAAGCAGGCTGAACCAACCAACACACCAACCAAAGGAAGGAGAGTAAAAAACAAGGGGTGGGTAGCCCACCAGCAACAAACAAACCAAGCAACCAAACGTTTTCCCCACGTGCTGTCGATACTTGCTTTGCATTGGTAGCCCACCAAGCAACCAAAACCACACAACCCTGTGTTTCCCAAATGCTGTCGATACTTGGTTCGCATTGCGGGGGAGGCGCCGCGCCCTCCTCTGCACCCCCTCCCGCCTTTATTTACATTCCATCCATTTATGCATCCACGCATGCATCCATCCCCGCCCGAATTATTTACAGACCATCCATCCAGCCACCCATCAAACTAGCAAGCAACCAACAAACCAAGCAACCCAAACCACACAACCTGTGTTTTCCCCCAATGCTGTCAGTCCAAGCAACCAACAAGCCAAGCAGGCCGAACCAACCAACACACCAACCAAAAGAAGTGGGGTAAAAAAAGAGTAGCAACCAAACTGTTTTCCCCAAAGGCTGTCGATATTTGGTTTGCATTACAACAAGCTAGCCAGCCAACCAACACACCAAGCAAAGGAAGGAGGGTGAAAAAGAAAGGGTCGAGGGAAAGAGTAGAGGGTGAAAAAAGAAGGTTTGAGGGTGAAAAAACAGGTGCAGAGGATGAAAGAAAAGGTGGAGGGTGGAAAAAAAGGGCGGGGTGAAAAAACGGGTTCAAGGGTGAAGAAAAAAGGTTGCCCCTTCAGGAATCAGGCTAGGCGTTGTTTGTTCGGGAACCCTGCCATCCAGGGTAGCTTAAAAAGTCGTTGTCCACTGCAACAATCAGGGACCATTTTGTGTTTGCTGGGTTGGATTCAACTGAGGCCAAACAAGCTTTGTGTGGAGTGCACCATGTGTGCAATGTGTTTGTAAGTTCCGTGAGTCGATGGGGGCTGAAGATAAGGGGTGCATATGTAAAAGTTGTGTGGAACTAATTGGTAGGAACCAAGTGTGACGATTGACAATTGAGGATGAAAGAACAGACTTGTTGAAGACTGCATTTAGTTTTCTATTGACAATGCCAGGCCAGGTTGAACACTCTAAGTTGAGAGACTTCCAAGTTCTGCTGCAAAGAGACAGGGCAGACACAGTTTCTACGAGGTTGCGGGTTTTGTGCCTAGATGAACGCGCAACTGTGTTGAAAATACCTTGGTCGTTAGCAATAGACAACCTGTTTACCCCTCAGTGCAAAGAGAACGAAGATAAATTTCGGCACCGCTATAACATCAATCCAGTGCATTGATTACCCTGTAATTATTTATATACTGCCAGTAGTGTTTTCAGCCAAATTAGGATTCCCCATGTGCGTCTAGTACATCAACAATGAGAACTCACAATGCGAAAGTGAGATGCTCTCAATAGAAATCAATCAACTCTCTCCTTGCTTGACAATATGATCATTATATGTCATTAGATATCATTACATATATAGTGTATTTGATTTTAATATGTGTAATTGCACGTTTACATGTCTACAAGTCTACAAGTACTTTTGTTGGGTTTGGATTTTGTTCATTCAATCATAAACTCTCTGAGATCTCGCGGATGAAAGAAGCACTCTACACGCGAGGCTGTTCATTTGTTCCAGATGCCAATGGAGCTGCATGCTTTGCAGCTGGGAAGCGTCAGTGAGAAGAGTTGCTGGCGAGGAGGTGAAAGAATCCACCAAGGGGTCCAGGACGATCCTGAATGGTAGGAAGTTTGGTGTTTAATATCTAAAGCAATCATAAGCAATCCATGTCATCAGGCACCCCAGACTTGAAGACCTCAAGACTCAAGACCGTTCCAGAAGGGCCTTGAAGACGAAGACCGTTTCGAAGAAATACACAGATCGTTTCGAAGACCGTTCTGTTTGAGACTTCGACCTGGCTGAAATGGCGGACTCCCAAACAGGAAAACGCCGGAAAGGCCTACTGCCATCAAGCCACAAAACATCAGAAAAAACTGTCAGGGGTCCCATCCCGAATGCAGCCCTGCAGTGTCTTGGTCTACACATCTGAGTTCACATCCGAAGTTCCATGGATTTATTGCGGCGGACCTGGACAACCTGAACGGTCTGCAAACAAGATGGTGTAGTCAGTGTAGCCAAGTCCATTGGATACGCTGGTCCTGCGTCCTGGTCAGGGGGGTGTGAGTTTGGGAGGTTTTTTTGATCCTTGGAGGCCCATGGGGTGTACCTGCAGAGAGGCTGCCCAGGTTGATGCATCTACTTCATAATTCAATGTTTTGCATGATAGTCACCGGCGTATCGCCCTCGGCTTCATCGAAAGAAGCCCGAAGCCCTTCCTCTCGCGTCCACCTGCTTCGTGTCCGCATCCGCCCTCGAGGCCTCAACTGCGCCAATGATCCGTGCCAGGAGTGTCCCAAATGCACCTGGGACGGTCCAAACGCACCTGGCACGGTCCAAGGGATCAAATCCGATAGTGACCATGACTACTACTATGACTACCTGATATCTATGACTACTACTGTGTGAATCAATCGTTTCTGGTAGCCCTTTAATCAGCCACTTAGTCAACAGTGATTGGAACCTTCCAGCGTGTCCTTGTATGGTCACAGATCGCATCAGATCGCACTTGACAGCGTGTGGGTTGGGCCGGACATCTGCCCCCTTCTCAACCAATGTCAACCAATGTCAGCAGTGTATGCGTTTCAGATGGTTCCAGTTCTTTTAAACTGTGCTCCCCTCTTTGTAAAACATGGGGCTCCCGCCCTCTTTCGCCTACTTCGCCACATATTTCGCCATATTCGCTCAGGCTTTCGAAGAGGACTTCCAGCTGATGATCTATACTCGGATACTGGAAATGACGAGGAACTGATGTTGGAATACCAGCTCCTTGGTTGCACAACCACTCAGTTCGCGCGTCTCTCGCCACCACATGGGGCAGCTTTTGGGCCTAACTTGAGAAGTGTTTTCATGGGGTGTACATGTGGTTCTGAGCAGACCTGGAAGTGAGTCACCCCTGGTTTGGACTCCACAGATGGCCCTTTCAAATCAAAGAGGGGTCATGTTTATTCATGTTTAGATAAAGTATCATCATGGCTATCTTGAACCACAGTACAAGATCTGGCGTACAGTTCCATTTAATCTGGCCGGTTCTTCTCCAAGATTCTGGGCCTGCAAAATCGGTTTGTTCGGCAGCCAACAGATGGAGAACTTTCACGATGTTCAGTTGACATCAAAGTCATCAAACAACAAACTCTGGAAACCTCAGCGAAGTCCCAACTCTATGTTGTGTCAATTGGGCTGTGCGGCGGGTCCCGATTTTATGATTTTTGGTCATTGGTCTCACCGTTTTTCAGGACAGCGTTCTTTGCCGTAGATCATACTGATTTTGGCACACTATACCCTCCTGGATGTAAAATTGCCTCCTGGAAAGACAATGTTTCTCTACAAAAAAAGGGGTTGGAAGGAGGGTAAGAAGACCCTTTGACCAATGAGTTGTGTTTTTGGGGTTGGGTCAGATGAATTTAACTGTTACATATCCATATAGCTCTCGTTTGAGGATACTCGGGGGTTGTGCCATCTACTCAGTCTGAAGCCACTCAAATCCGTGGTTTTGATTTATGTAGCTGTAGTTGCCAGCATGGAGTTGGTGTCCAACCCCCGAAGAATTCACTAGAATTATCAAGTTTAAAGAGGGTTGAGAAATGCGGCTTGCACCACTTCGCACACTCCGGGTATAACATAAATGAGCCGCCCGAAGCCACCAAAAGTTTGAAAGTGTTACTGAACCAACAAAAATCTTATATACACTGAACGAACAATGTTGTAATTATAGCAGATAAAAGAACAACTGCATATGTTTTTTTAAACAATCTGCAAACACTGAGAATGAGGTAACGTCCTACAGCACAACACGTAATGATATTTGTCAAGGTGATTGCTACTTGGTTCTTGTTGCCCTATCTCCAAAAACCTCATGTTGCCAATTTGTGCTGCATTGCCTCATTCCAAGTGGTCAAAACCACGCAAAAGCCAGCAAAACGGCTGCGATGGCCACATCTCATACACTCCAATGGTCGCATCCGCCCGGACTGCCCGGTGCCTCACAAGGCAAGCGTGGCGCGCCCACAACAAGCGCCCGGTGCGGCGGGGCCGTGGTGGGCTGAAGCGCTTATTGAAGCAAGAAGGTGCCGCCCCGGGCCGTGTTTCGGGACAGGTTCGGACTACGACCAATTTGGAGTCTGAGAGAATGCCCCCGATGGGCGTGACAACACAGATGCCGTCGATAGGATCCATCGATATGATCCATTTCCCTCGTGCCTTTCAAGCGATATCCATTGCCTCATTCCTTTCATTCGCACCCGTCGGTCTTCTTTTAGCTGAGCCGCAGCGGCCCGAGTAGGACCCGGCAGAGTTCCTCCCAAACACGTGTTGCGCAACTTCTTTTGGTCGGACATAGCAGTTTAGCATAGTTTAGCCTTCATGTGACGCACTGGTTGCACACTGGTTGCAGCCAGGTAAAGGAAAGACCGAAGCACGTGATCTTGACTCGCCTGAAAAACAACTGTTGCCAACATGCCCAAGTTGTATCACGAGTTCTCCTATTCTTGACAGTCCATGTCTTGTTGAACTGCCTTTCAAGGCACGGATGGCACAGCAAGACAAATTGAGTCTCTACTTGTGTACAGGTACAGGCCTTTATTGATTTACCGCTATTGTTATTCCTCAGTGAGTCAGTAACCTAGATAGACTCGAATGCATCACAATCTTCGCCTGTCGCCGTATCAATTAGAAGTTATTCCATGTAGACCCAAGATACCAGTCGATGTGTTAATTCAGCCTGTTTCTACGTCTCACATACCCGCTTACCTTGAGCATCCGGGATGTTTTTGTTGGACTGCAATGGAAAGGAATGAAGTAACACCAGGAGATATGGGAAGACACCTACCAAACACATTTACAAGCGACAATTCAAGAGGACACTTCGTTTGAAACAGCTTTGAGCTCCCAATGGACCTGCCAATGGATGATGCCGTTCCAGGGAAGGACTCAACTGGTTTCCGGACCTGAAACGGAACTGCCCCCGGCCCAGCATGGGAGGCGTGGGACGTGGGAGCAAAAACATCATCCTCTTTCCAAGAAACACACGACTTGAACCAGGGGTTCAAAGGAGTTGTGTGGGGTTTCTTTCTCCAACCATCTTCATCATCTTTGGAGGACTTCACCGTCGCCGTTATATCGCTTTCTTTCTCTCTCTCCCAACCATCATCCACCTGGCGCGCGCAAGCGGTAATAGACACATCCTTTGGTGGGTCAAAACAAACATGGACTGTAGATGATTGTAGAGATCTGTAGTGTAGATCAACAACGTCCCTCCCTAGCATAGGATTCCAAAGGATTTACTGGAAGAACAAGCAAAGTGTAAAGCGCCTCCTATGTGCTTTTGGACTGAATGAACATTTGCATTTTCTACATAGATATGGACAAAATCCACAAATTGGCCAGTTGAGAGGCCAATCGTTCAAGATTCTCAACAACCCCCTATCCCACGGTGATGGCCCACTTGTCCTCATGACGAAAGTCCTGCACTAGCTAGCTGAACTAACATCATACCCTTTTCGAGTGCTACTTGAGGGGCATTGCGAGGTTGACATCCACACGCACACCCACACACACACCCTGCACATCTGTGTCAGGCAAGCTGGCAGCGGAAGCCACTTCGGCAGGCGAACCCGGCGAGGAGGAGAACGACGTCCAAACCGGGACGGAGAATGAGGGCGTGACAGCCCAGAGCCTTGGCAGGCGGAGTCGGACTCCGGCAAGAACCAGATTGGACAATAAGGAAGCTGGTCTAGTCCGTGCAACCAGTCAACCAATGACCTCTAGATTATCCTAGCCTGGTGCAGAGGAAGCTATCACTGAAACTCTATGCCCAGGACTCCATTTCACAATAAGCAGACAATTCCATCATGATCAAGCAATTCCATATATGCAAACAACACTTGCATGCAAACGGTAAAGCAAGTAAACCATGTAACAGGTTATTTTGGCACTCTCTTTTGTTTGCAGTGTCAACATCCTCAACAAGCTGCAAGATACTGAACTGAAGTGGCTTTGAAGCCAAATTGCAAGCCAAGAGATTGGGATAAATTCAAAGTTATTGTAGGCTCTTGATTACATCCCCCCATTGAACATCCTCTTCAAAGGGGGGTCTATTAATCAAGCGCCTACATTATATGTCAAATGTGTTGGATTTGATTAAACTAAGTTCAAACTTTTATATGTCAAACTATGTCAAACTTGTTGGATATGATCAACTTATTTACTGTATATATAATATGTGTATATGTATATATACTCCAATATCTTAAGCATCGTCAGCCGTCAGCCAATTTATCAACCTTGGACATGGAATGCTGAGGCTCATGAACTATGCCTTCGGCGGGAACATGATGACCATGAACATGATGAGCATGGACATGATGGCGATGGCGTCCCAGTTCTCCCCGCTTCCTTCTTCGTTGTCGTCATGGCAAGATCCGAGCCTCAGACCAACATGATCCGTGCTTGGTGAAAGTGACATGAAATGGGTCATGCACAGGATCCGGTGGGTCTTCAAACAAGCTTAACTTGAGCTGTTGACATTGTTGGGATTCCTGATGGTTAAGCGAAGCATGTGAGTCCGGCAAACAGGAGCAAAGAGCCACTGAGAGCGACAATTCCTTGAAATATCTTGGGATGTTTGTCTCCCAATTGCCTTCTGATAAAATCACTTGCATCACACCCCTTTTGACGATCCCAACACAAACAAGGCGTCACAGTAGTTCATACTACCTAGATGCATACCAAAAAGCTCCCGGTTGACAGCTTGGTTCATGCGCTATGTGGCCATGCGCTTTGTGCTTTGGAAAAAGGCACCTCAAAGCAGCCATAGGGCACGTTGCCATAGATGATTGCTTCAAGCAGGGATGTGTCAATTCTTTCACTCCAACAGGGGTTGAATTTGATCCAAGATCGGAAGCAAGAACCATCAAAAGCCCTTCGGGTCTGAGATAAGGAAAAACAATACATAGCAGTTCAACTGTATGTTCCCGACAAACAGCAACAATTTCGACCGCCTGGTTCACAATGTTGCTGTACACGCCAACCATCTCTGAGGGTAAGCAAACTAAGCACTTTTCCACCACGCGGGGAGTGAGCCAGGTACGCCTCAAGCAGCCAAAGTATGGTAGCTGCAGACGGCTTCGGATGGCGGCTGGTCACACAAAAACGGAAGGTTCTCCTAGTGAGTTCAAGACCAACCCAGTTTTGTTTTTTTCTGGATCTCCTGGATGAAATCATGTGAAACAGACCAACCCACTCGGCTTCAGCCAGTACCTTCCGGTCGTCCTGGAACCGGCTCGTTTGCCGGGTTCCCGGTGCCGCGGAGCCGCGGTCCGAGGGCAGGAAGAAGATGGGATTCCTGGGGCACCGGGTCCGGTTGGATGAGCTTCCAGGAGATACCTGAGGTACACTGAACAAGGTGGTGTTGATGGGTTTGGATTTGGTGAATGCCTTTCTGATGATATCATTGTATAAATTATATGGATCAAACATATCAGAGCTTTGCTCAGCGGCTCAGGAGATTTGCAAGAAACATATTGCATGGATCATAGAACATGAAATCAACCCTAATCTAGCCAGTATAGCGTGCACTTTTTCCAGGTCCGCTGTAAGAGACCCGGTGTTCCGATGTGCTTCTCCGCTTCATCGCATGGTCGCGGTGGTCAAGAAGGGTCAGACCAAGGGACAGGTCTACAGGGTAGGCGACGAGGCGCGAAGTGTAGGAGGTCTCACCAAAGTAAGACCCCGGGACTTGCCACAAACTTTCAGGGACTTCGTCAAGTGTTTCCATTTCTCCAAGAAAAGGCTTCAAAGAGGGGATCGAAAGAAAAGGGCACCCGGTGTTTGAGCCAGACATGGCCAATCATGGCCATGTGGCTTCCAAAAACAGTACGTTTACTGCTCGTTGCTCGATGAGGCCTTCCTCTCAGATGAGTCTCAGCTCTTCAGAGTGGGGGGGACCTGATGCTTTTTCTCCATCGGATGATAGGCTCAGGGGTTGATCGCGGGCTGATCCCAAATTGGCACTGTGTTGGTGAAAGGGGATTGCTGTTGGTTGGTCAAAAGTGCACAGCAAAGGGGAAGGGATGGTCGGTTGTTGTATCGTGGGAAGACTTCTCTCTTTAGGCCAGCTATGGCAGTTCTGGCACAAGATTCTTACACTGCAATTGTCTGATATATATATGATATATACAGTGCCAGAGGCGCTGTCCCTCCCTAGCAACATGATTTGACACAGCCTGACTATTATCACTGGATGATATGACCTACTGCGTTAAGAGACCACTGTACCCTTCCATGGCTTTGCTGCTGTACCGTAGACAGAAGATGCGTTTGGTCAACAAGTCACAGTCAACGCAACAGCACCCCTGTCAGTCCATGCGCTGCAGAGTGAGCAGAGACATGCAGAGACTTCATCGAGGCCTTGTGGTGAATGGCCTCCAACCTAAGAGCGATGGCCTCCAGCCTAGTCTCAGGTCTCCCTGCTTTGTTCGGTCTTATGGTGAAGAATGAACCTCGGACAGCTGAGCTGAGGCCTTCATGGCCGATGCCAGAATTTCCCGGTTTTCCGGCTGAAAGTGGGCAAGAATGGATGTATTCTATGCAGAATCAAGGCGGGCCTATGGACTCTTGAGTGTATGTTGTTTTGAGTAAGCTCTTGATCGTTTGACTGATATCTTGTGATCCGTTGAATACACTGGCCAGAAGAAAGTTGCGCTTCTTGATGTTGAAACTCATGACAACCCTATCCCCCTAGAATCCTACACCATGAGACAAGGGAAGGTGTGGGCGGTCATTTGTCACCCCGGAAAGCCTTTTATTACTATAAATTAAAAGGGTGTGATAATTGACCGTCCCACACCTGCCACGAAAATTAGACTTGTTAATTCGATCCGCCGCTGACCTCAGAGTGTTTTGTAAGAAGGCTAACAAGCGTAAACTTTTGTTTGCCTGAAGGGCAGCGAAGAGCAAAAATGTACAAAACGTGCATCCGTTCAACCTCTGGTCTATTTATATTTATACGTATATAGATCTGTTTGGTAAATATATAGCTGTAAAGAGGACAGAGTACTTTACAGATTGACATTTCACTTAAAAAACGACCAATCAGTTACCTGTCAATG